>VMBQ01001802.1:113187-145936 GCA_007657795.1 Dreissena rostriformis
AACCATTTTACTGCTTCAGGTCACTGTGACCTTGACCTTTGACCTAGTGACCTGAAAATCAATAGGGGTCATCTGCCGGTCATGCCCAATGTCCCTATGCAGGGCTTTTCATCAGGAAATTGGGAAGAGGCCCTAGCCTTTCAAATTGGGAATTTCATGCGCGATTACTGCTCATTTTGGGAAGACCGTGTTTTTAAAAGTTTTTTAAACAGGGTCTTTTTCATTGTGCATAAGTATTAAAAGAAACATTGTGATGCATTCTTAATCATATAAGAGCTGATTGCTTATTTTCATTTGGGAAGGGGCCGAATAACGGCCCCTGTTATATAAGGGTGAAAAGCCCTGCTATGAAATTTCATGATCCCAGGCGTAACCATTCTTGAGTTATCATCCGGAAACCATTTTCCTATTTCCAGTAACTGTGACCTTGACCTGTGACCTTTGACCTAGTGACCTCAAAATCAATAGGGGTCATCTGCGAGTCATCATCAATGTTCCTATGAAGTTTCATGATCCTTGGCCTAAGCGTTCTTGAGTTATCATCCGGAAACCATCTGGTGGACGGACCGACACACCGACATGTGCAAAGCAATATACCCCCTCTTCTTCGAAGGGGGGCATAATAATTGGATTATCTCCAGACGCTTCTCTAGAGACTGAGGGCAGAAATAAGAAAACTGGTAACATATTATTATATATCGTCTCTCATAACTGCATTCAGGTTTTGCATATACATGTACTGTTTTATGATACTTACTTTGTTTTACAAGCAAAATTGAATTGGGACCTTCTGAATTAGTCCAAGTCCAAAGGTAGGTCAATTTAAACGTCAAAATGAGGTCAGATGATGTGCGTGTTGAGTGTTCATTGATAACACCCAGGCAAGTATCAAAGCTTTTTAGAAAGCGGTATTGATGTTTCATGAAAAGCATCATTTGGGTTAACCAAGATTTTAGACCTTCTGAATAAGTCTTATGTTCAAAAGTACCCCACTGTCAAGGTCAAAATGAGCTTCTAAAAAAGTCCAAAAGTAGGTCAATGTCAGAGTTAAAATGAAGTCAAGCAATGTGGATGTGTTGCAAAAACATCATCCATTCAAGTATCACAGCTTAATAGGAAACATTATTTATTTCATACCAAACGTGTCATTTTTAGTTAACCTAGGCGCACAGACGGAATAACAAACAACAGGCCAACAATTCATTAAGAAGCAATTCAGCCATACAAAATAAAATATTTCTTGCATAAATATGATTATTCGCCATGTCTGTATCAAGCATTTCCTTATTCTTCTTATTACCTTGACAATGGTTCTGAACTGGAAGAATGCCCTCTCAAAGTTCTGTGAGCCATCAATGCTGAGCACGTTGTTGACAACGGCAAAGAAGTCGGCCATGGACTGGGTATACTTCTCGTGTATCTCCTTGACCAGGGCGTCCAGACTCATGTTGCCAGCGCCCCCTATCTCAGCTGCGCCGGCCAGTAGGCGGAAGTGACGTGTGGTCTCCACCAGCTCAAGGACGTCGTTGCACCTGAAAAAACATAAGAGATAAAACAGTTGAGCCTCGCTCTGGAAAAATCAGGCTCAATGCATGTGCGTAAAGTATTGTCCCAGATTAGCCTGTGCAGTCTGCACAGGCTAATCAGGGACGACACTTTCCGCCTAGAGTTGATTTTTGCCAAGAAGAGACTCCCTTTAAAGGAAAAATACCATAAAAGCGGAAAGTCTCGTCCCTGATTAGGCTGTTCTTATCTGGAACGACAATTAACCCACATGCTTTAAGGCCCCATTTTTCCAGCTCAGTTATAGGAGGCAAACATTGAGTGCAGGGCCAGTATTCACCAAGCTATTCTTAAATTTAAAGCCTAAGAATAAAAAACATTCTTTAAATTGGAATATCTAAGAATTGCTTTACGGTTGAGCCAAATTTGGCATTAACCACCTGCATTCTTCATGTACATGATCAGAATAATCAGCAGTGGTAGCCAGTATATATTCAAACGCTGGACGTATTTTTCTTGGTTCTAAGTCTGTTCTTTATTCTTAAGTCTTAAAATGGCTTGGTGAATATGGGCCCACGCTTGCCAATCCAAGATTTGTGTAGGATTGGTTCACCCCAATGCCTTACATGTCTGGGGGTAGAATATGAATTGTAACTATGGATGTCCCATCCACATACCACTGATTGCGCTTCAGGGAGAGTATAGAATCTTTCTTTGTATAGACTCTCAGGTTTTGTATCTATCAAGAAACAGGGTCATAAGAGTCTTAATAAACAGCATGTTTTGAAAAACCATAAACTGAATTGGACAAGCATATATTAAGAAGATAAATCGTCTCTTTAACTGTATCTGGATAACAGACGCATGATAAATAACAACAAAATTAGGAAAAGAATTACTAACAGAAACTATAATATGATACATTATTGTATGCTTTCCGGTGTTTTATAGAGAAATATCAGTAAATTTAAACTGATATTTCACTGTTTCAAACAGTGAAAAAAAAACAGTGAAAATTATCGATAATTTTCACTGTTTTACTGTGAAATGACAGCATTTTTGTCGACTTAATGACGTCATTATTCCAGCAAAAATTCACGAGTTAAACTCTTTTACAATGTAAATAAACGGTGAAAATGCATACAATAAAAAAAAATGTGTTGGATTCAGTGGAAAAACGATTAAAATTCACTGGTGATCATAGAAAAAATATTTTCTATGATCACTCGTGAATTAAAATCAATATTCCACTGAATCCAACAAATATCCTCTATATCATTTTAAATTTAAAATGTGTTTAACCACACTGGATTAAAGGTGCAATTTTGTCTACGTAAATAAAATTACAAGTGCAACAATTTACCTCTCCATGAATGCATTGAGCAAATCAAAGCACGGTGCGTTCCTAGGTGGCCACGGACTGTCAGTCCATAACTCGTCTTCATCCAAAGAACCATTGCTGGAGTCCTTGTCACCGTGTCGCAGTCCATAACGCGGAGTGAACGAGTGGGGGCCGTACATCTTTGTTAGAAATATGGTGCCAGCTTGAGGTCGGGATGCCCTACCAATACAACATTGTAGGCTTGGTACTTGGAGATAAATATCATAATTCGAGCCTTCATCTGGAAAAACTGAGCTTAATGCATGTGCCTAAATTGTCCGCACAGGCTAATCTTGTACGACACTTTCCGTCAAGACTGAGACTTCCTTTAAAAAAAATAATCCATAAAAGCGGAAAGTGTTGTCACAGATTAGCCTGTGTGGACTGCACAGGCTCATATAGGATGACACTTTACGCACATGCATTAAGCCCATATTTCCCAGAACAAGGCTCTTCTTTTAAAGGTGATTGATGCTCATTTCTCATTACTTTTCACAAGAGATAATCACACAGTAAGTATAGAAGAACTTCTACAAGGTGGAAAATAACATCACCCCCTTCTTGTATGACATATCGGAGTTCATACATGTATAGTATATGTATAGCTTGAGTAATAATTGTTTTGTGCTGTGCATTAGTAAATACTTCATTAAGGGAACAAACTAATGTACACAACTTTGTTATTATAAACCCATCATTTCCTCATAGCATTGAATAAAGACAATTTGTATTTGCAGTTTTCACAGTTATAACCTCAACATGCCCCCAGATATTGCCTTCACACCTCCATATCTACAGTTATAACCTTAACAACTGACCCCACACTAAAAACACAGTTAGTCTCAAACTTTGTCTCAACTCAAAATATTAACCATTGATTTTTTTTTGATTTTTTTTAGCATTTATTTCAATTGCTTAAAAATTAAGCTTAAGTTAAAAACTGAACTCATTGATGCTCCAAATGTGTGATTTAGACATGCAAGGATATGACCACTACTGGTACATACAGTCTCTCAGCATTCTCTGCAATATTTCTCGCGTTTTGGTCGTCAGCCTTGTCCTTAAAGTCCAGGTAGGTGCCTCGGAAACCAGCACAGACACGCAGGGCCTCCTTCAGCTTGGAGTAGGACTGCAGAACAAGAGGGGTAACTCTTACATGGAACATCACATCATAATTTCAATTTGATAAAAGAAAGATCCCGAAATAACTGTTTTACATGAGTCAGAAATGTGAATATTTGCTTCAATAGTTGTGAAACAATGATAAATGTAAACTAATTAGAGACGGGAATCAATGTGAATTAATTACAGATGGAAACAAGTCATGAAATCATATTCAAATATTCCTTTTTACTTGTTTGAAAACATAAGAATATTATATGTAGATATTAGATCTAAACGTTTTTACTTTTGAACGTCCCAAAACAAGTCATATCATACGTGGAAAAAAACATGGAAAGCACGGGCATATTGATTGCTGAATAAAAACATGAATAATGTAATCATTTTTTCTTCAGTTTTAGTAAATTGTTTCTTCTTTAACACAAAAACGAATCGACCTTGGCATAGTGGACATGGTGTTTGCTTAGCGACCAGGAGGTCACGGGTTCAATCCCCACTGTGGGAGCGTTCTTTAAAATCTCCCACAAAAGCTAAGTACTGGTTCTACACTTGCAATGGTCTTGAGGAAGTTTCAATAAGCTTAAAGCTTTCGATTCAATCGAGCTGAAATAAAAAGGTTGAAAAAAAATAAATGGGTTAAGGCCAAAAGAGTTCATGGATTGTGGGTCCTGGATTGCTGTATTACCTCCAAAGGTTCCCTGAGAATGTCCTCTCCGACCAGGGCTATGGCCCTGTGGACCACCTCATTTGAGAGGAGGCGTAAAATGTTCTGGAACTTGTCCATCTGGTGGTAGTACCTGCAACAGGAGGGATCAAACAGTAACATATGTAATATTTATATATATACGATATGCCCTCTGAGAAAATAGGGTTTAAGGAATGTGCATAAAGTGTCGTCCCAGATTAGCCTGTGCACACTCACAGGCTACTCAGGGACGACACTTTCTGTTTTTTTTTTGTATTTTTCGTTTAAGGAAGACTCTTCTTAGCAAAAATCAAGTTAAGGTGAAAAGTGTTTTTCCTGATAAGCCTGTGCGGACTGCAGAGGCTAATCTGGGACAACACTTTACAAACATGCATTAAACCCAGTTTTCCCAGAATGAGGCTCATATATACACATTGAAATTTTTATAACATTCTGGATACCTTTGCAATGAAAATATATATAAAAGTTATTACTTACGTGGAGTTGGACCAGACGAGGAAGAGAACCTGCATGAGAGGTTTGAACATTCGCAGCATCTCCAGGGGCTCCACTGCCGCGTGGAGTTCATTAAGCAGCCAGCGCATCGTGCTCAAGAAGCTGAGAATTCGGTTGGTCTCACGGACAGCCTTAAAACAAACAAGTAATTATACTTGAGCAATGATACGAAAGATAAATGTAGACATGGAGAGTATTATGTTAGTGGCATTGTTGACTTGAATTTATCTGACAAGTTGAAGAAAGGTGTACATAGCGAGGAATGGATAGAACCAGTAATTGATTTCTTTTAACAAGATGTTAAGATCACTCTGAAAATGGGGATTAAACTCGGGTCATCCTTATAGCTAGGCAGACACCATATCCATTATGAAAACGCTCTTTGCGTGAGTTCTCAACCCAAAACCCTCTGAACATAAGGGAGGCACAATATCTACTTCCCTCAAGGAAAATCAATGCGACCATAAGAGCTCTAAATGAAAGCAAGGAAGAGCACTCCATGTCACGTTGTAACATCCTTTCTCAATTTAATGGGACGATAGAAAGAAAACAAGGGAGAGCATTCTGTGTTACATTGTTCACTTCCTTTCACATTTTAATGGGACGTTAAGAGCTAATAAAAAAACAAGGCAGGGCATTCCGTGTCACATTGTTCATTAATGGGAAGATAATATGAAAACAAAGGAGGACACTCCGTATCACCTTATTCACATCCTTCCTCACGTGATTGAAGGAGTGCGCATACTGGCTCTGTGCCTGCTCCAGGTTGTTCAAGATGTCCTTGGCAACCGCGGACTCCAACTGGCGCAGGATGGAGTGTAGCCTGCCCAGCTGCCGCTCCCACATCCGTATCTCGTCCAGCGGGCCGGGCTCGGGGCCAAAGTGTTGGAAAAGATCCTGGATTGGGTCGTGACGCAGCACACCCTGGAGCATAGGAGCAACAAGTTTTACATTTGTGCCTCGCTCCGTGTAAAGGGGGTTTAATGCATTTTTGTAAAGTGTCGTCCCACATAAGCCTGTGCAGTCTGCACAGGCTAATCAAGGATGACACTTTCCGCTTTTATGGAATGTTTTGTTTACAGGAAGTCTCTTCTAAACGAAAATCCAGTCTAAACAACCACACAGGCTAATCTGTGACAACACTTTACGCACATGCATTAAATGCCCTTTTCATAAATTGTGACTCATTTGTATTGTTTTATAGTTCTTAGGAAGGCTGTTAGTTATTTCCTTTCAGAAATGTTTCATTCCATTCAGCATAAATGATTATTAAACCAACTTTAAATACTCATTACATGGCTTTTTTCCTTCTTTGAAAGTGACCGTGGAAGGCTATTTCACGATTTTGACATTGGCATTTCACAAATCTAATCTCTCCACGATATTTTACAATAACGGCAGTTGTAAACTGTGAAAAACTGACTATATGGGCTCAAAACTGTCAAAAACAGACGTTTCACAATTTAAACATACATTTCATTTAACCGTTTTTCAATTCTTTCATTTAGTTTGGCTACACTTGATAAAAATGATTATAACCTTTAATTGTTAAATACGGTGCATTGCAATTAGACAATTAAAGCTAGCACTTCAGTCAATAAACCAAAAACGATCATAAAATAAACACCCTCATTATTTAACTTAACCAATGCTTTAGAAAGAGTTCCAACACATTTATAGAAAGGTCTTATTTTCACCAACTAATTCTCATACTCAAGTCTATGAATTAAGACTATTCCTTGAAACTCAATTGTTTTTAAATTTCTGTAAATTTGAACCATATATGCTATTCATTAAAATTTGATTTTTTAAAGATGTTTTTTATTTATATATTGTTTTATATATTTTTAATATTAATTTTTCCAATCATAGATAAATAAAAACAAGATATTATGTTTCTTCGAAATTAAATCGTTTCTTCTAATAATTTATTCTTCAGACTGAGACTAATTACTTTGAATGAATATCACCCCAAGTGTACCTTTATCTGCTTGATCCATCCCAGCACAGTTGTTTCCAGTACATGTAAAACAGCTCCCCTCCGGTTGGGTGCAGCAGCTGCCTCCGCCAACACCTCGATGGACGGCAAACTGAGAATAATCCTCCCCTAAAACATACAAGCAGTATTGGATAACATTATATTCTCTTTATCATTTGCGAAAAAAAAAATCTCTTCGTTTCAAGTTTAACCAAAACAAAAAACAACGCTTGAACATTAAATGAAGTCATGATAATAAACAAAATGACATCACTTTACTGGGTGTTATTAGGTTAATGCGGGTATGTTGATGTAATAAATAAGTGAACCTGATCAAGACCAGTATTAATAACTGTCATGGTTGTACAGTTTTATATTTATCCAGAGAATTATAACCCCAGACATCACATCAATTTTTAAAATACACAAACCACACCATTATGCAATCATAGAAAACTGCTTTACCAGCCCAAATTACTTTTCACTAGCTATGGGCTTGTCTTCACCAAACAATTCTTAGACTTAAGTATACAAATAAAGAATATTCTTTAAATTTGAAATTTTAAGACTTGTTTTAATTTTTACACAAACTTGGCATAAACCTCCTCTATCTTCATCATTTATTATGAAGAACATTGTCTTAACGATATAATTACCGGTGGTAGCCTGTATATATTTAAATGTTGAATAATATTGTTCTTGGTTCAAAGTTTATTCTTAATTCTTTAAGTCGTATAATGGGTTGGTGAATACGAGCCCTGGACATGATATGGGCCAGTGTCACTGACCTCTACGTGACCCTGTGTGAGACACGGAACTCTACGTGACCCTGTGTGAGACACTGACCTCTATGTGACCCTGTGTGAAACACTGACCTCTAAGCGACCATGTGTGAGACACTGACCTCTATGTGGCCCTGACTGAGACTCTGACCTCTACATGACCCTGTGTAAGACACTGACCTCTAGGTGACCCTGTCTGAGACACTGACCTCTATGTGACTCTGTGAGACACTGACCTCTATGTGAGACACTGACCTCTATGTTACCCTGTGTAAGACACTGACCTCTATGTTACCCTGTGTGAGACACTGACCTCTACGTGACCCTGTGTGAGGAACTGACCTCTACGTGACCCTGTGTTAGACACTGACCTCTACATGACCCTGTGTGAGACACTGACCTCTACATTACCCAGGGTGAGACACTGACCTCTACGTGACCATGTGTGAGACACTGACCTCTACGTGACCCTGTGTAAGACACTGACCTCTAGGTGACCATGTCTGAGACACTGACCTCTATGTGACTCTGTGTGAGACACTGACCTCTATGTGAGACACTGACCTCTATGTTACCCTGTGTGAGACACTGACCTCTATGTTACCCTGTGTGAGACACTGACCTCTACGTGACCTTGTGTGAGACACTGACCTCTACGTGACCCTGTGTGAGACACTGACCTCTACATGACCCTGTGTGAGACACTGACCTCTACATGACCCTGTGTGATCTCCACCGCGGACATGAGGCGGTGCAGCACGTCCAGCACCTTGTCGCCCCCTGTGCTGGTCATCACGGACTGGTTGGTGCACATCAGGGGCAGGTACACCTCCCGCACCACCAGCTCCAGGTGCTCCAGGGGAACGTTGGTGCAGTCGATATAGAACACCTCATCCACTGTGGAAAGTGAAATATGAAACATTAATTGAGCCTCTCTCTGTGAAAACAGGGTTTAATACATCTGCATTGTCGTACCAAATTTGCTTGTGCAGTCAGCGACAACACTATCTGATTTTATTGTTATTTTCGTGTAAAGGAAGTCTCTTCTTAGCAATAATCCATTTTAGGTGGAAAGCATCGTCCCTTATTAGCCTGTGCAGACTGTTATACACTTTGTTAGATGTAATTTAAATACAATTGAGATATAATAATCATTAGACACTTTTTTCTTAAAAAAAAATAAAAAAAAATACATATGCCAGGAAAAGGCCTGTCAGGTGAGCAATAAATCATAACATTTATTGTACACAAAGGTTTAACATACTTATGTTGTCCTTTGTAATCTTGGTTCCAGTGTTTGACTTCAGGAAGAATATAGACTTGTATTTTAAATCATGTGGCGGCTGTAGGGATGCTATGATCACTTTAGGAGGTCTAATGTAGGCAAACAACCTTCGTACATCCTCATTGTTGATGAACTCATAAAATGCCAGCCTGAAAGTATACCGGTAAGCAATGATCAATAGTCCACTAAATGTATGCTTACTTACTTACATTTGTTTAAGCCAAATGTAGTCTATAAATAAAACTATTTTTACACTCAGATAAAAATAAGATTTATGATGTTCAATGACAAATACATAGTATCCGTATTCTAAAGAAATGGCATAAAATGAAGAGCATAGTTAATTATATTTAAGGACAAAATACATTGAATCAAGTATATAAATCACCCAAAGTGCAAGAAATGGTTTTAAATTAAGAGCAATATTTACCTGTTTTCATCGTTGAGGAACATGTTTTTGAGCTCCTCATTTCGCGGTCTGAGAGAGGAGCTAATCCTGGTCTCCAGCCATTTCAAGCGGTCATCCATGGCTGATGTTTGATTTGACTATGCCTGGGTTTTACGATTCATATCATGCAGCACTGCAATAAAAAAATTGATGTTGTAATGCTTTTAGCACACATGTAACTATGGCATTGATGGGAACTATAAATCCTATATAATATTCAACAGCATCATTAAACTTACTACGATTTAAATATTTTCTCCTATTATACTAATGATTATGTTTCTTAATTATGCTGAAAACGCCACAGTTTCAACTCAAATTGCACAAATGAGTCAATACTAGACATCTTGACTGCATTACATCATCACCTGAGTCGCAATTAATTAATATTTTTTAAACACAATGAACTGGGCAAGATTAATTTCCTGCATAAAATGCTGTATAAAAGAGTTGATTGTGACCATTGAAAATACCCTACATGTTGTACAGTGAGTCACTGAGTGACATTCATGTTCAAATGTAAACAAACTTGAACACGTCAACAGTTTGTATTTTGTTAAACTATGTTGGTTAAATATTTGTTTTGAATAACCAACATAAACTGTATGCATAGTTTTGCATTTTTAAGGGAATTAATCAATAGAACCGTACACCGTCAAAAAATGAAAAATACCGTCTCAACACGAGGATAATCACATGAATTCATGATAATGAAAATTCTTTGCGATAAGCACTTTTCTCGCAAGGCACGTGAGTAAGTGTCTCAAAGCTTTAACGCGTAATGTAAAGGTTTACTTTTCTGCAAATGAAGTTATGATAAAATCCATGCATACCGCAATACTATTGTAAAACGAAGAAAAGCGTCGATTCCGATCTAACTATAAACACTAGCGTTCGACGCCATATTGTTAGATTTGCTGCCTGGTGATGGGATGGTACCCGGTTTTGAAATGAAGCAATTTCATGACCAATAATAAAAAAATAATAATGAATAAAATTGTAATTATTACAATTATATTCTATTGAAGACTAGTTAAAGCTTTAAAAATCATGTTTATATCAGTTGCGACAAAATGTATAATGATATAATAACGCTTTCACTTAAGCCGGGCTACAGTAAAAGCACCTGTTTCGATACGAATATTTAATTTATTATCGACATAATCATATCGACATAATGTTCAACCGACTATTCGCCACAGTAAAATAAAGACACGCCATAATGCATTGATTATATATAAACATATTAAAAAACAACATATTTGTTGGATATTGTTTCACAAAACAAATTAAAGAATTAAACATAAAATCTACCATAAAGCTACTAAAGTTATATCGCTACTCGAATATAAAGCAAATCTATAAATATTGAGCTCTCCTTTCTAGGATGATTTAATTTTGATAATTTATAATGTTTATATATTTTTTATTTACCACAATATTGTTGATGATTGTAAGATTATCAAGACATATTTGGGATTTTAAAAACTCTTAATTAAAATGGATTTTCAATTTTATAAGGAATTTGCCAAGATATACAGTCGAGTCGTCAGTAGCGGAAATTCCACAAACAGAGGAACAAAATAATAGTTAATGATAACTATTTAAGCATGATTATGTCTTTGTTGCAACATGTTATAACATTAAAAAGAATTCAAGGACCATACAATAATTCTTCAGACTGTCCTGTTAGAACAGTGGTTGGTATACGCGCTTCTCACCTGGACGGCCCGGATTCAATCCCCTTTTCCGGAAGCATGCTATTTAGGATTGTGGTCACCTCAGCGGACAGGTGGGGTTTCCTCCAGGTACTCCGCCCCGCCCTCACAACACAATATCACATCTTAATTGATTTTTTAAGTAACAACTAAATAACTTGAAATTGCAGTTATAATTCAAAATTAGTGAGTGTTGAAAGTTTATTAGGTAAACGTGCTTGGGCACACTCCGGGTCACACATAATGCAGCCTGTGGCGCGGAAGGACCTCATTTACTTTGAATTACACACACATATGAAATAATTATTCATCAATGCTTTTATCCCTAAATGCTCGAATGACAGATTCATGCTTTTCATCGTTAACATCGATTTGCATCTATCTCACTAGCGTTCTCGTGTATGGGTGCGAAGAATATTTATCAGAGAATCAGACATTCATTTCAGTTATTTTGTAGATAAAAAAACAAACAGACACACTGCTGCAGATTTCAGTTTTTAGTTCAACCAACACAAATGAAGTAAACCAGGGCTTGTCTCAAACGTATTTGTAATTTCATACAGCTATTCAAACGGGTAACTGTTATTGTCAATTTGATTAATTGCACAAAAAAAAATAAACTACAGTGATGGAATACAGCGCATGAAAAACGATTAATTTTTATTTTAAGTTAGGTATTTTCGACAGAATAAGACTTTTACCATTGATAAATTTTTATATACACGAAAAAAGATATATAAAATAAATGTTGGTATTTGAAACAAATATATTAACAGCAAAAGTTTTAAAAACAACCATTGTTTAAGTTTGTTTACTTTTGAACAAAATGAAGGCCACTCAATGCGCATGTTCTGCACATTATGATAGGTATTTTCTACCATCACACTCTACCCGATTATTAAAGTGAGTATGAACAATTTCTATGTCAACAAGTAATTCTTGCAATCTTAACCCAACATATGAATATGGCCTAGGAATGCTAAATAATCTGTATATGGTATATGGTACCAGAAAATCAAATAATGTCTACTTCAGTAAAAGCCGGTTAAAGCCGATGCCGACACTTTTACTCGTATTTGTTAGGAATCGATCTGCACTAAAACTAAATTTAGATTCACATTGTATGCTTGCTGGCGAATTCGACTGAACAGACATTTTCGATTTCAGAATTAAATAATATGGCTTATTTCGCATTTTTCGACACATGTTCTTCTTAACGTTTATTTTTATTTATATTGAAATATATGTATATATACGTTTTTTACACAGTTTATGTAAATTCATAAATATTTGACAAAATCGTGCATTCTAAAATAAATATAGAGCTAGATCTATATAAATAAAAATAATGTGAATCTTAATTTAGTTTAAGTGCAGATTCGCCAGTGCCCAGTCGATTTCACTCGTTTAAATTAGCCTACCATGGGCAAGTACGGATCCGGATAGTGCCATCTATTATCTCGCCCTTCTTTCATCAAGGGCGACACTTGGCACACGAAGCGATACACGATATTTTGCGCGACACGCGAAGCGACGCACGATATTTTGCGCGATACACGAAGCGACGCGCGAGAATGTACCACGAAATATCGCCCTTGTGTAGGCAGCCCAAAAGGCGATATATCGTGGTAAATATCGAGTGTCGCTTCGTGTATCGCACAAAATATCGTGCGTCGCTTCGCGTGTCGCGCAAAATATCGTGTATCGCATTGAGTATCGCGCAAAATATCGTGTCTCGCGTTCAAAGGGCGACCCACGAAACACGAAGCGACGCGCGATATTTTATTATTCAAATATCGCCCATATTAACCGAATATCGTGTATCGCGGTCTAATTTCAGACCGTGACACACGACACACGAAGCGATACTCGATATTTTTCGCGTTACACGAAGCGACACGCGATATTTGTACTGTTCAAATATCGCTGTAATAATATCGCCTTTCGACTGTAGCGTTTTCAAAAAATCAGGGGAGACAAAAAATGGATATTTTTACGTCACCGAGCATGTGCATCAAGGATAAACGCAGACTCTTAGCATATCTTCATCAGCAGCATCAGCGGATGGGGAGTTGATCGCACTAGATTTACTGGTGAGGTGTAAGCGAGAACAAATACTGGTATCAAGTATGGTGGACTCGGAAGGAGTTTTCGATGTTTTCGCCGGGATTTGTGACAGGTTTTGGTATTTATCTTCTAGATTTTACATAATAGTAATTCCTAGGATGTGCTTGCTGATCATCATCATGTACAGTATTCTACACCATGTCCACACTTACACTACCGGATTCATGTCCAGACGCATTCAGTTTATTTTGGAAAACCTCGTTTACTTTTATGTTACTAATAATGTACATCTATTTAAAGATATTTCTAGTACGTAACAAACTTATTTATAAAGCAATTTTACTATCTGGTGAAATGAATCGAGTTCAATATTGGACATCTGTTTATAAATAACACTTAAAGCTCGTACGTGCATGGTTATGATAATTAAATTCCAAACTTTTCTAAAAAATAAATTAAATAAAAAAAACTGTAGTTATATAGATCTAGAGAAGTTTTTATTCATTTAAAGATTTTTGTTAATTTGTAAGAGTATGCATTATGGTTATTTATCGTAAATTCTAATCAGTCGATCACATAAAATACAATTGTACAAACAATTCAATCGAAGTGTTGGACGCTTCCGGGGACTTCATGGATTCTTCCAAGCACGCATGGCGGCCACAGGCGGCCCGGTTTGGGCCGGAACCGGTTGTAATGCAGACGCAGACGGGGGACAGACCGGCCACACTAATTCCAGCTTCGGCTCAACCGTCACCGGTGCAATCGGAGTTGATGGTATACCTCTTTGAAAATATAAATTTTGAAATATTGGTTACCGGTAAATCGAAATACGCCAACTTATTTAAATTGAAGATGGGAAATTAAACCAGGCCATCCCGTTATTACTGTTTTTTTTTTTAGTTTTGCATAAGGAAACAGGTTTGAAAACGATACACGATGCACGTCATTATACGACGTCGCAACATTTTGATATGCATGACGTCAAAAATTATCTCAGCGTTATAACCATTGGTAACGTAACTAAATAACAGCGTTATCAGCGTTTAGCCAGCTTCCGAATTGGTTAGTTATTTTTATTCTTGATAACATAGCGTGGGAATTTCATTACACGGCTTTTTTAGTATTTAGTGAATATGACCTATTCATTTACTACTACAGTTTTGATGTGAAACTGGTAGATGATTGCAACAATGTCAGGAACATAAATATTGAGACCATGGACATCCGTATACGGTACCACTGTTCATTGAACAAATATATGCACATTTATTTTTGAAATCGACATATGTAAACTTATTGAAATTGAAGATGGGAAATTAAACCAGGTCATCCCTTTATTACTGGTAGTTAAATTTTGCATGCGGAAACAGGTTTGAAAACGAGACACAAACACGTCATTCTACGACGTCGCGATATTTTACTTTGTCTGACGTCACAATTATTTCACAGCGTTATAACCATTAGTAACGTATCTAAATAACAGCATTATCAGCGTTCAGACACCTTTCAAATTGGTTAGTTTATTAATTTTTTTACTTTGATAACATAGCATGGGAATTATATTATGTTAATCTCTTTTAATAAACACGGATATCACGCACTAATTAGTGTCAGTCAGTCTTAAATAAACAACGGCTAAGTCTAGCGTAGACTAAATATTTAATATCGTTAATATCGGAACGTATTTAATGGCGTGATTTCGAGATGTGGAATTTTCATACCTAAGAATACCAGTTTACTTTTGCATTATAATTGCGACTTGTAAATTAAATAAGCAGGTAAAGTCAATACGTACTGTGCTCAGAGCCAGTCTAAATCATTATAATACTAAAACAACTTTCGCACATACATTCATGTATTCATTTAATTCGATTTTTAAACTCCCATAGCAATGCAGCCAGCAAAATGTAATGAGTGACCACCGAGTATTCGATCCGGATCGTCTTCTGCTGTGGCATATTGCCATGTTGAACGACATACCAGATGAGCAGGCGCCCCATGACCTGGGAACGGCGCCCCTTCGTCGGCGGTACCGAGAGGCCGCCCAGCTTCTGCATCCGGAATTAAGGAACATGATAAGTAAGGGCTATCAACACCACACTGTGCATACTTTGGATAGGTAGCTTATGTTTGTGTAATAATAAGATTTTACCGGAATGCGTGCATACTGTACATTCAATTGACTAATGAGCTTATCGACGGCTAATTCGGTATAATATTTTCAAGAAGAGGAAAATCTTTTTAAAAGTATACATGTATACAGGCTCAAAAACACTTGTTTGTTCTATTATATCTTCTTGATCGAGCAATGCTCAATATGACGACTCCATGATTATAACGGTTTAAATGCAGTTTCGCCTAAATGAAGAGACAAAAACTGTTTGAAATGTATACCTCAATGCTTCGACAAAAATGGGTCAACTGTAAAAACGGCCACTGATCTATTTCAAAATTACGTATTGATGCATCGAACATGAATTAATCACATGTAACAGACGTTGCGTCGGTAAACTTTGGGCAGTCATTTGGGAAAACATATATACTTTTTGAGATTGGTAATGGGACCAAAAGGTNTTCCAAACATGTTATATCGGGCCTAAAAGGCCACATTATACCAACGATCGTCTTAACAGATAATGCTTATCTCACCTACGAGGTGGTAATAAACTTAAATGAATCTTATCAAAACGTCAGTTGTGTTTATTTGATTAGTAAAATAATTACTGGCTGGTCATTTTTACCAATGATTTACATACCTCTTTGTCAGTATCGCGCACAGTCCGTCAATTGCACGAGATTGTCAGTCGCCACGTGCAGCAGACCGGGGATGACAGGGGGCTGTTCCTAAGCTACGAGTTCTTGCGCGCGCAACTCCACGACATTGGTCACAATGGCAACCAGTCCAGCGTCTCCAACCGAGCCGTTCTGAATGCGTATCGACCAGGTACATGTACTTGGGGAAACACGTGTTCGACTTGTTAATGAGCCTCACTCTGTGAAAGGGGGGTTTAATGCATGTGCGTAAAGTGTCGTTCCAGATTAGCTTGTGTAGTCCGCACAGGCTAATCAGGGCCACACTGTCCGCTTTTATTGTATTTTTTATTTAAAGGAAGAATATTTCTGACGAAAATCAAGTTTCGGCGGAAAGTGTCGTCCGTGATTAGCCTGTGTGGACTACACAGGCTAATCTGTGATGACACTTATCGCACATGCATTAAACCCTGTATTCTCGATTCAAATGTTTATGCCGTTATTGACCGGTACTTGAAATGTTGCTGGTTGAAATTTAATTACGATTGTTGCTTAAAAACCCCCACATAAAACAGTTGACTGCTACATTTCATTACATCTGCAGCTCGCTTGATTAAATAGTTCCAATGCATTGTTCAACACCACACTACGTACGGCATTGGTAACTTTGTTTTCTGTCGCAGGGCGCTGGCTTCGATACGTTGACCATAGTGGGAGAAGCATTAACGTGGAGAAAATGATGGCTAGCGGGGGCAGCGGAGAAGACATGGCCCGCCCATTCGACCCCGACTGTTCATCAGCCGACGACGTTGACGAGGGCGACGACGACGACGAAAGAAGTATTTCGACTGACAGAAATGACGATCATACTATTGATAACTTCTTAACCAACGGCAGCGACAACAACGAAGTCTGCGACCGCGAGTCTCAATATTCAGACGATGACGAGGTAAAACATCAATCACGGCTTACCGTTCATGTTTACGCATGCCAAAGTCATTTGAAACGTATACTAAGTATGAAGACGGGGTATCGTATTTCATACAATTAACCAGGAATAAGGAGAGAGGGCATTTCTTGCTACTCCACGCCTGTGTTTTTTTCGGCGTAGACGTCTAATCAAGGTCTTGAAATTCATTTGGCTTAATCAACTACCAATACAATGTTGGAGACATTTCCCGCAAAAAAGGCCCTAATAAACAAACGGAATTGTCGCATTGGTTTACGAGAGTATGCACGATTTTGTAAAATATTTATGAATTTATATAAACTGTGTAAAAAACGTATTATACATATATTTCAAAACAAATTAAAAAAAAAAAGTTAAGAAGAACATGTGCCGAAAAATGCGAAATAAGCCAGATATTTAATTCTGAAATCGAAAATGTCTGTACAGTCGAATTCGCCAGCATGTAAATCATGCATACATGTACGATGTGAATTTAAATTTAGTTTTAGTGCAGATTCGTTCATACGACACAAAGACACACTTTTGTTTCCTAAATAATACGAGTAAAAGTGTCGGCATCGGCTTTAATCGGCTTTTACTGAAGTAAACAATATTTGATTTCTAGTACAATATACAGATTGTTAATTTATGCTATTTAGCATTCCTAGGCCATAGTCATATGTTGGTTTAAGATTGCAAGAATTACTTGTTGACATAGAAATCGTGCATACTCACTGTAAAACATACTTAGCGTTATAAGCTTGACTCGACACACAAGTGAAGGATGTATTCAATCGCTTGCTTCATTCGCACGTGAAGTTTGGCGATTTGTAAGTGCAAATAATAGTTGTTCCAAAACATACGCTCTTGATAAATTTCTTGTGTATTTGTTTGATTTATACCTTGAATGTATAGATTGAAAAGTGATGAATATATGTTTAGTGTTTTACTACAATGAACCATTTACTGTCAGAGAACGACCACATTTTTAACATTTTATGCACGCATTCCAGAAAATGAGTCCGTTACATTATGCACATGTTTAATAGTCAGTGTAAAGATTTAGGGTCGTATAAAGCTTACGTTTATACGACCGATGAGTTTTTAATGATAAATCATTTAGTGATAGGATAAAATATAATTTAACAATCTGTGAAGAAGTTCCTTGAATATCAGAAAAAAAGAAACTTACCAAACTAAAAGACTCACAGTTTACACAGTAGTCCTCCAATAACGTTGATATAAGAAGAACAAAACATCGTTTTAACGCATTTACCTCTTGTTACTTTACTTGGCATATTTAAAAAAAGAATGAAGAATACGTATAGCGATACATTGACGTTAATCAGTAACGATAACATGATATAGCTCTACGAAAAGGTTGTTTAATGCACGTGCGTAAAGTGTTGTCCCATATTAGCCTGTGAAGGCCGCACAGGCTAATCAGGGACGACACTCTCCGCTTTTATTGTATTTTTCGTTAAAAGGGAAACTATTCTTGACGAACATCCAGTTTAGGCGGAAAGTGTCGTCCCTGATTAGCCTTTGCGGACTGCACAGGCTAATCTGGGACGATACTTTACACACATGCATTAAACCCACTTTCCATAGAGCGAGGCTCATATGATCTCATATTTTATTGCCAGCCCCACGAGGACCCCTACTGTATTTGCGACAGATGCGTTAACGCTTCACACGACGGGGCCGATGGCGTTGACGGTAGCGTCATCAGCGTTTCCAGCTTTGTTTCAATCTTTTCCGGGAAGTTCAAGCGCCCTCGACGCGCTATGAAGAGCATGAAAGCATTCTTTGGGCGATTTATTCGATGCCAATGCACTCGACCCGCTACTTTCGATGATTAGTTCGATTACAATAGACGTTCAAATATATATTGAGTTTTTGTTTTTCATTTTTTTTTAAATATATTAAGCTGACAAAAGATGTACATGCATTTGAAATCGTTCTTCAGCGATTTATTAGGTGTCAATTCATTCGACCCGCTACGATGAATAGTTCGATAACAATAGACGTTCAAATATATTTATTTTTATTGTTCATTCATTTTGTTTTATAAATATTTTAAGCTGATAATAGATCTGTTTAAATCGATATCGATTACTCAATAAATGAACTGCAAACAAGACGACTTTTTGTTTTGCTTTGTTTAATAGGTATTCGTTTTCTAAATGTTTTAAGCCTAGTCCGTTTTCAAAGATGACTGCAACATGTGTTGTTCCATAACAGCCCATACTGGCGACCATCAAACGACGAAAGCTGGCTAAGTTTGAACACGTCACCAGGCACGACTCTCAGTGCAAGACTGCTATCCAGGGCACGCTAGAAGGAGATAGACGGCGAGGCCGTCAGAGGACACGCTGGATGGACAATGTAAAAGAGTGGACATCCATTCCCATGATTGAATTACTATTAGCAGCACACAACAGACCTGACTGGAATGGGATTTCTGTATCGTTGTCCCTAAATTTCCCCCAACGGCCAAACCGGTCAAGGGATTGATTTTGATGATGATGACACCATGCACGTCATTCTACGAAGTCGCAAATTTTTTCTTTGCATGGCGTCACAATTCCCAGCGTTATAACCATTGGTAACGTAACTAAATTACAGATTGTCAGCGATAAGCCACCTTTCGAATCGGTGAGTTATTTTTATTATTGATAACATAACGTGTGCATTATATTATATTAATCGTTTTTATTAAACACGGCTTTTTTTGTGTTTTGGAAATACATGCATGACCTATTCATTTAGTACTACAGTTTTGATGTTAAAATTATAGATGTATTCAACAATGTAATTAATTGAAATATTTAAACCGTTGACATCCGGTGTGGTTCTATTGTTCACCGAAGGGTATATGAACATTTTTTTTTAAATCGACATATGTAAACTTATTGAAATTAAACCAGGCCACCCCTTANTTCCGCATCTCTTACACGGAGCACAAGACCAACGAGTACGTCCGGAACATGACTGCAACACGGGTTGTTCCATAACAGCCCATACTGGCGACCATCAAACGACGAAAGCTGGCTTAGTTTGAACACGTAACCAGGCACGACTCTCAGTGCAAGACTGCTATCCAGGGCACGCTAGAGGGAGATAGACGGCGAGGCCGTCAGAGGACACGCTGGATGGACAATTTAAAAGAGTGGACATCCATTCCCATGATTGAATTACTAATAGCAGCACACAACAGACCTGACTGGATTGGGATTTCTGTATCGTTGTCCCTAAATTTCCCCCAACGGCCAAACCCGTCAAGGGATTGATGTTGATGATGATGACACCATGCACGTCATTCTACGAAGTCGCAAAATTTTGCTTTGCATGGCGTCACAATTCCCAGCGTTATAACCATTGGTAACGTAACTAAATTACAGATTGTCAGCGATAAGCCACCTTTCGAATCGGTGAGTTATTTTTATTATTGATAACATAACGTGTGCATTATATTATATTAATCGTTTTTATTAAACACGGCTTTTTTTGTGTTTTGGAAATACATGCATGACCTATTCATTTAGTACTACAGTTTTGATGTTAAAATTATAGATGTATTCAACAATGTAATTAATTGAAATATTTAAACCGTTGACATCCGGTGTGGTTCTATTGTTCACCGAAGGGTATATGAACATTTTTTTTTAAATCGACATATGTAAACTTATTGAAATTAAACCAGGCCACCCCTTAATTACTGGTAGTTTAGTTTTGCATGCGGGAAAATGTTTGGAAATGACACACCATGCACGTCATCGTCTAACGACATCAAACCATTTCTTTAAACATGTTCAAGTCTTTTCATGCACAAAAACATCGGCTTCTTGTCGATCTAATATATAATTTTGCATTCTTCCAAAAGAGATGGAGCCAATGCCAAGGAGGTGGCCCTAATTACAAAAGGTGGCGCCAGTGTACATTTTCATCTATTTTAAATTTCAGTACCGCCATACACTTTTTGTGATGTTTTCCAGTTTGAGTGTTTGATCTTTTTTCTGTATTCGATCATAATGAATCGATAAAAGTAAAGTCTTCATAATTATGCAGAAACATGTGTTGCAAAGAGATTTTGAAGATTTCTGTCATTGCATATTTTATCAAACTGTAAAGTAACTTGAGTATAATTTAAAAAAAAGGTCAACGATTAAAGACCGAGCTATCCTAATTTTTTGGAGATGTCAGTGGGACCAAACGACATATTTTAGCCTATTTAAGATTCGTTGACCTTTGCCTTTTCACGAATGAAGCAATTGGATTAGGGGACCAAACCCATCGTTTCAAGCAGAAGTAATCTTTTAATTATTTCGTGAATTATCTTAATGAATAAACACATTTGTTGTAGAAGAAATATTTTGAGAAAGTTGAAAATTAAGTTATTAGATTTATTGAGTATTACAGATTTTGGGTTTATATCGTACAATATGTTTTATTCAGATCGCTGACTTCTTAACTTACTTGGTAACTTTTATAATTACAGAACTACATCTTGTGATTTTTTTTAGATCATATGTATATGTTCTGTATAGATTTGGGTTTACGTATTAACGTTGAAACAAAAATGTGAAAAACATCCATCGACTGTAAATCATGTGATGATTCATATATCGTGCATTGGCGCCACCTCCTGTCATTAGCGCCACCTCCGTGGCATTGGCTCCATCTCTTTTGGAAAAATACAAAACTATCTATTATATCTGCAAGAAGCCAATTTGTGTGTTAATGCAGCAACATTAGCCAATTAATCGGGTGGAAATGTGCTCGTCACACAGGCAAAAGACATCGATTTGCTTTCAAAACCTCCACCATGCCACAACTTATAAAGGTCCTCATGTTTCCAAATGGGTTGTGATTGTAAGTTTCTGTTTCATTTCTGGACGAATTAATCTTCGCTGAATCGCACTACATTGTCCGATTTTTTAAATAATGCAAAATATGTTGAAAAAAACATATAAAACCTACTCACCTTGAAGAATTATCCGTGAAAATTTAAAACATCCGGGCATAAGCGCCACCTCGGAAGTAGCATTGGCTCATTTATTAATGCATCTCAAAAAAGAGGTGGCGCCCGTGATTACCGGCCGTGTCCCTATTTCAAGCACTTTTCATCCGCTCTTCATGTGTGGGTATTCGTCACGTCTGTGACAATGCTCTAGTTTTGCATGCGGGAACATGTTTGGAAACGACGCACCATGCACGTCATCCTAAGACGTTGTGACGTTTTGTTTTGCATGACGTCACAATCAGCGTTATAGCCATTGGTAACGTAACTAAATAACAGCAGTATAGCGTTCAGACACCTTTCAAATGGGTTAGTTTATTTTTTTTTATTTTTGTATAACAAAGCTTCGGAATTATATTATATTAATGGTTTTTAATAAACAGGAATATCACGCACGTATTCGTGTCAGTCTAAAATACACGATCTAAAAAAGGCTAAGTCTAGCGAAGACTTAACGCTTATATGGGAACGTATTTAATGGCATGATTCTGAGATGTGGGTTGTTAATACATAGAGTATATTTGTTGGATTCGGTGGAATATCGATTTTAATTCACGATTGATCATAGAAAATGATATTTTCACGAGTGGCGCATATAGTATATAGGGTTTTGACCTGTTTGGGATGATTCTTGGCTCTTGAATACCCGCATCTGTTTTCATCTCGGTCATTATGCTGTACAACTTGTGTATTCCCATGGCTGACTTTATGAACCAGCATTGCCGTGTCTTGTTGCCAGGAGTTAAGCAGAAGGGGCTGTCTTCTGTCATCATTAAATAATATTCCACCAAAAGTAAAGTCTATTGTACATTAATACAAAACAGAATTATATTGTAAAATATATTCTATTAATTCACTCGTGATTATAGAAAATATATATTTTAACTCGTGGCTTCGTCACTCACGAAAATAATAGTTTCTATGATCACTCGTGAAATAAAATCGATATTCTTCCGAAACCAACAAATATCCTCCATGTTTGTATTATTTTGACTAAAGAAAAATTCCATTTATATATTTTATAAACGGTACCAGTTTTTATATAAATGATCAATTCAGATTTTTGTATTCAAAAATATTAATGTATGGGTCATAAATACAAACTTAAGAAACACACCATACAGTCTAATTTCGGAGCGAAACGTTTCTCCAACAGAGTGATTAATGAGTGGAACGCACTGCCGAGTAAATCCGTAGAGTCGGAAAATGTCAACGCTTTCAAGAGCTCACTTAACAGCAGCTGGAAGGACCGTGAAAACAAGTTTTACTATCAGTGAACAGTCATAACACTTTATACGTGTGATGCACATAGTGTAAATTCTTTCAAATTGTCAAAAGATTTAAATTGGGCCACCCATGAGTTATCTCACCAACGGCAAGCAAGGACAAGGTAAATGACAAGGTAAATGAAAATCACCTTATATTCCTAGGATTTTAACCTGTACGGGTTTTCGTCTGACGCTCAGTGTCGAAGGTGATGAATTCTTCACCAGTTTCAAAATCCACTCTAAGGCTGACATCACCCCAGCAGAGGGTGTGAATTTCCTTGTCGGTTCTCATCCCAAAATGGGTTGAACATATTAGCCACAGTGAGTGTAATAGGGCTCTTGGGCTCGATTCTCCTAGAGTTTTAGATGCGTACATAGCTTCGATATGTTCAATTGTTTATGCCTGGACTTGATGCGGTTTATTTCCATAACCTTGTTGTTTCAGAGCTTTTTGCTTACTTTTAATGCTTCCCTCACTTTGGCAAATTCAGGGTCATTTATCAAAGAGTGCTTGTAGTTCATTTGCCTTAAATGCCTGTTGCTTGAGCTTAAAAATGCCCTCAAAGATGTAGGATCATACTCTGATCCATCTTTTTTAGTCACAGCCAACAAAAACTCACAGAGCAGAGGGTTCAATTCCTGAGAAGGTATATTCTCAATAGTTCTTGCCTCATTTTTGTTATTGTTTAGGAAAGTTTTGAAAAGTATGATGTCATTGTCGGTTTTCTTTCTTGTATTTAAATTTTTGTTTTCAAGCAGAAAGCTATCCACACTTTCAGATCTGAACTGCCTTGTTGGTGTTGATGTTGGGTTTTGTTCTTTTTCTTTCTGTGTTGATGCTGGTGCCAGTGGTGGTGGTGGTGATGTTCCTGATCCTGCTCCTGCTGTTGTTGCTGCTGATTGTTTTCTTGTGATTTTGAAGCGTTGTCATTATCGTTTTCATTATTTTCATTAAACAAGTGATCTAAGTCAAAGATATTTGAGAAAAAAAACGATTTATTTCATTGTTTTCCATTTAATCCATTGTTGTTGTTAAGAGTTTAGCAGACGAAATAAGTATGTATAAGGGAGATAAATGTGTGTTTCGGGTTCAAGTGTAAAAATAAAAAAATGAGGCTCACCATGGGGTTATTGGGGGAAGAAGTTCCAGTATCTAACTGAAACAGTGAAAAATATCGATATTTTTCACTGTTATTTTTTCACTGTTTGAAACAGTGAAATACCAGTTTTATTTCACTGATATTTCTCTATAGACCACCGGAAAGCATATAATAGACAAGAATATCAGTAAGCTTTTTCCGTACAATTTTGACTGACTGGTAAATTAAATAAACAGGTTAAGTCAAAACGTACTGTGTTAAGAGTCAGAAATCGCAGTCTAAGTATATTATTATATTAAAACAACTTTCGTACATATTCATTTTATTTCGATTTTTAAACTCCCATATCACAGCCACCGACATGTAATGAGCACCAGCGAGTATTTGACCGGGATCGCTTCTGTTGTGGTTTAGAGTCATGCTGAGCGATATACCGGATGAGCAGGCGCAGTATGACCTGTACACGGCGGCACGTCGGCGGCGGCTCCGAGAAGAAAGGAACAGGATCAGTAAGGCCCTTCAGCATAGTGTTGTTTAGATTTTTAATGAGTACCGGTGGCTTTTGTTTGTGCAATAATAGGATTTTAGCGGAATACAAATGCGTACATATGGCAGTGATTTATTTTCCCAAAAAAATCTGACTGAAATTTCCCCAAAAATCTAAGTTTTCCAATAACTCAATAATGGGTTATCGAGATTATTATACAGCGATATAATTCCGTAGGATTTAAATATTATTTTTTTAAATGCCGTTAAACATCCACGTATAAACAATCAAATATTTTTTATTTATAATCAGATTAATAATGTTTCATTTTTTTTCCCCAATTTCATGGTTTTTGCGCTGTTATTCCCAATCCATAAGGCACAGGATGTAAGATATAAAGCAAAAATGATCACTGTATTGTACATAAATTTTGCATTTAATTAATATTTCCAACAAGAGGAAAATCTTTAAAGAATTGTTTTATAAATAGTTGCTTAACACACATATATACAGGCGTACAAAAAATGTTTGTTCTTATATACCGGTACAAGTATCTGCTTTATCGAAACATGCTTGATAGAGCGACTCTATAATTGCAATGATTTTAGTATAGTTAAGCATTAGTGAATAGATTTAAACTGTTTGAAATGTGTACCTCAATGCTTCGACAACAATGGGTAATCTACATGTATAAACGGCCACTGATCTGTTTCGGAATAACATATTGTTTCATAGAACATTAATTGATAACACGTTACAATCGTGGTGTCGTTTGAGAGGAAACAATAAGCGGCTATAGCAATGTTCCTGCGGATATTTGAATTTCAAACGTTAAGCGAAACGACATCCAGCAAGTATGAGCTACCAATAGTGATCTCAAATAATATACAAACAATCTGCAGTTTCTGCGAGTCTTCGATAAAGCCTAGCTCTGTGAAAAGGGGGTTTGATGCATGTGCGTAAAGTGTCGTCCCAGATTAGCCTTTGCAGTCCGCACAGGCTTATCAAGGACGACACTTTCCGCTCTTATTGTATTTTTAGTTTAAATGAAGACTTTTCTTGACGAAAATCCAGTTTTGGCAGAAAGTGTCGTCCCTGATAAGCCTATGCGGACTGCCTAGGCTAATCTGGGACGACACTTTGCACACATGCATTAAATCCCCGTTTCACATATTGAGGCTCATATGTTGTATTATTCAGAATATAATAGTACGAACTGCGAATTATAGTTTCTACATACTAGTTATTTATCACCCGTGTAGTGACTTAATGTATAATGTACAGATCGTCATAGTTAATATGATCGGCTTCAAATGTACGCATAATGACCTTTAATCTTTAAAACATTTTACACCATTTATCATCTGAAAAGAGTTTAATAAGATAAAAAAATCAAACCGCTAGATTAGCAATGTTTAAACTAGCTTTTATTGTAATTTTCTCGTTAGATAAGGCAAGTGCAATAACTCGTTGGGTTACCCAAGCCTTGTGACATTGCATTCAACGATGTTTATTAAATTGACATAAATTTTGAGTTCATTAATGAATCAGAAATAAAGGATATGTGTTCATGTCAGTGTAAGATCTTTTGTTATTTCACGAGTGATCATAGAAAATATATTTTCACGAGTGGCGATGAGCCGATTTACGGCCCAAACCTCCCCCCCCCCTTAAAACAACACTGCAAAATATTCCAAAATTACATCGTTACATATATATGTGAAGTACGTTGTTAACACGGCGACGCGGGTTGGTTCGAACATATGAATCGACACAAATTGATCTAGGCCCCTTTTATATTTGTTTGCATAATTGCCTAACCATGTGATATCGGTCCTCAAAAGCCACAAAGAACCACCAGTTGTATTAACAGATTAAACTTATCTCCACTATAAATAGGTAATAAAATAAAATTTATCTGACACGCACATCAGCTGAGTTAATTTTAATTACTTACTGAGTGGGTCATTAAAAAAAATAATGCTTTGCATACTATTTTGTCAGTATCGCGCATGGCCCATCAACTGCACTAGATTGTCAGTCGCCACGTGCAGCAGACCGGGGACGACAGGGGACGGTTCCTAAGCTACGAGTTTGTGCGCGCGCAACTCCACGACATTGGTCACAATGGTAACCAGTCCAGCGTATCCAACCGAGCCGTTCTGAATGCGTATCGACCAGGTACTTGGGGAAACACTTGTTCGACGTGTAAATGAGCCTCGCTCTGTGAAAAAGGGGTTTAATGCATGCAAAGTGTCGTCCCAGATAAGCCTACGCAGTCCGCACAGGCTAATCAGGGACGACAATTTCCGAGTTTATTGTATTTTTCGTTTAAAGGAAGACTGATTTTGACGAAAATCCAGTTAAGGCGGAAAGTGTCGTCCTGATTAGCCTGTGCGGACAGCGCATGCTTATCTGGGACGACACTTTACGCACATGCATTTGACTCCGTTTTCTCAGATCGCGATTAAAATGTATTGTGCCGTTATTTGCTTATAAATTGTGTTGATCGAAATGGAATTACCATTGTTATATAAGACACATTTAAACAGTTTACTGTAAAATTTCATTACATCTGGAGCTCGCTTGATTGAATAGTTTAAATACATTTTTCGATACCAGACTCCGTTAAAACATGGACAACTTTGTTTTCTGTCACAGGGCGCTGGCTCCGATACATCAACCACAGTGGGAGGAAGTTAAATGTGGAGAATGTGATGGCTAGCGCTGGTAGCGGAGAAAACATATCCCGCCCATTCGACCCCGAGTGGTCGTCGTCAGCCGACGACGTTGACGACGACGACGACGACGACGACGACGAAAGAAGTATTTCGACTGACATAAATGACGATCATACTATTGATGACTTCTTAACCAGCGACAACAACGAAGTCAGCGACTACGAGCCATCTCAATATTCAGACGATGACGAGGTAAAACATCAATCACGGCCTCAATCGCACATTCTCGGCCCTTTCCGTCAAACATCGGATAAGTCGATACATGTCTTAATGATAATCTGCGAGGGGTACCGAATGTCACGTCGNGGGGGGGGGGGGTTATTATTTCCTACTCCATGCTAAATATACCTTTCATTTTTCGACGTAGACATCTTATCAAGGTTTTAAAATTTAGTCGTCTTTATCAACAACCAACAAAATGTTGGAGACATTTCCCGCAAATAGGCCCAAATGAACAAATAGAAATGTCGCATTTGTTAAAAATACGTTGGTTTTAATCGTGTCTTACTTAACACACAGCTAAATGACTTAATCAATCGAATGCTGCACTTGAAGTTTGGCGATTTTTAGTTGAAAATAATTGTATGAACCCTACATTGGTTCGAAACATACGCATTTGATTAATTTCTTGTATATGTTTTTGATTCATACCTTGTATTGTTAAGGAATCATTATATATTTAGTGTTTTACTACCATCAAACATTTACTCTCCAAGAACGACTCCATTCTTAGCCTCAATGCAAACATTCCAGAAAAAGAAGTCCGCACAATTATGCACATGTTGGTTAATGTTAAGATTAATTTTAGTGTCGTATAAAGCTTACGTTTATACGACCCTTGAATTTTCATATGATACATNGCTCAAAAGGGGACATAGTGTTTCACAAACACATTTCTTTTTTTTATCATGCTGTTGATATGTGTTGTGTAGCTTTATTAAGAAGTACACTCGGATAACTTTTAATATATTTTTTATTCAAAGCATACGTAGCATTTCCAATTTTTCTTTATGTCACCGTCGATATTACCGGCAAAAAGTGTTTAATTCTCATCATTCATTTCGCGTGTTCGTTTGATTTTTTTTGTTTTATTTTGTTAATGACGGAGAAAACGTACTAGTGTTAATTTCTTAATGGGTATATTATGTATTTTGAATATATGTACTTCAAAACCGTATGTAAAAATATATAACTTATATTACATTAATGATCATTCTGCTTGTGAAAAACTGGGTTAATGTATTTCGCAATTATACACGTTTTTTGAACCCACACATTTCGAGCGTGTCATTTGTTAAGATCTAGAATATAACTGAACATTTAAACAGACGCAGACACAACTTGAAATTCATAGTTTGGGCGCGAATCTGAGATGGACACTTTGTCAACTCGAACCTTGCGGGAAGACGAGAAGCGGTCTGACCAAAGCGGCTCATCTGAATCACAAAGCAAGATAAATAGAAAGGGTCATAGAGACGGCTAAAGATTTACTACAGTTGATCATACTTCAAGTGACCATACACAACTTTTGACTGACATATTGAAATGCCTTGACAACTTAAACAATAAACAAACAAACCATGGCAACAATCGCCACTTCAAGAAGAAGACAGTCAGATGTCGAGTATTTCAGTTGTCATAAGTTGTTACAATTAAAGAAAATGCCAAGAGAACATACATGCAACTGAAACAGACCGCCACGAAAGCTCAAAGCATATTACACACAATGAACATTTGAACTCCAAACGACCAGCCCTTGAGGCCAATGAGAGGTCCAAACGAAAGTAAAAGGTGGCCAGACTCCTCCAAGAGAATTAGTAAACATACGTTACTTCACCGGGATTCGGCGTGATAGAAAGTTCTCGATTGTAAATGGTATATTCATCTATGGTGCAGTGCCAGTTAATCTTACAGTGGACTTAGGAGCATCCGAACCATAATCTCAAGGCAGGATAAGCAACTTAGCTGACAAGGTATGCGTGTCTAGTTGGTGCTGGCAAGATACCGATGTCTGTAATTGGAAAAGGAAAATTTATACTGTTATCGGGTACACACACGATACTGGATTATTACGAAAATTATTGTAGCCGACATCGAGGATGTGGCCTTGCTCAGGTTGACTGTTGATAAGCATGTGGTAAGGGACCAGTTGACATCATGTTAAGTAAAAATGAAAGTTAAATTGCAAGAACGTCCCCATTTTGCAAGTTCGTAGAGAGAAGTGTACAACAAGGTTGTGGTTGAAGAAGATGTAAGGGCATACAATGTATGTGCATACAGGAACTCTCGTAAATGTGTACGTGAAGAGAGAGAAGTCAGACTATAAAGATGTGGCTAGTGAGTTCGTGATAGAGCCTAGTGAAACGTTCAAAAACAAATACCAGTTGGTATTGGCATCCAATCTCGTTGATGTAAACAAGCTCTCAACTTGCAATGTAAGAGTCATGAATCCAACGGATGCTGACGTAGTATTGAGGCAAGATGCTGATGGCATCTACTCTAGTTGATGTAACAAGCTCTCAACTTGCAAAGTAAGAGTCATGAGTCCCACGGATGCTGTCGTAGTATTGAGGCAAGATGCTGATGGCATCCACTCTAGTTGATGTAAACAAGCTCTCAACTTGCAAAGTAAGAGTCATGAGTCCCACGGATGTGACGTAGTATTGAGGCATGATGCTGATTGCATCCACTCTAGTTGATGTAAACAAGCTCTCAACTTGCAAAGAAAGGGTAATGAATCCCATGGATGCTGACGTAGTATTGAGGCAAGATGCTGATGGTATCCACTCTAGTTGATGTAACAAGCTCCAAACTTGCAATGTAAGAGTCATGAATCCCATGGATGCTGACATAGTATGGAGGCAAGATGCTGATGTCATCCACTCTAGTTGATGTAACAAGCTCTCAACTTGCAATGTAAGAGTCATGAATCCCACGGATGCTGACGTAGTATTGAGGCAAGATCTGATGGTATACACTCTAGTTGATGTAACAAGCTCCCAACTTGCAATGTAAGAGTCATGAATCCCACGGATGCTGACGTAGTATTGAGGTAATATGCTGATGACATCCACTCTAGTTGATGTAACAAGCTCTCAACTTGCAAAGTCAAGGTCATAAATCCAATCGATGGCTACGTAGTATTAAGGCAAAATGTTGATGACATCCACTTTAGTTGATGTAACGAGCTCTCAACTTGCAAAGTCAGGGTCATAAATCCAATCGCTTGCTACGTAGTATCAAGGCGAGATGCTGATGTCGGAAGGACAGAGCTTATTAAGAGTGTAGTCAGTGTAATAGCTCAAAAGGAATGTCCTGATAAAGAACAAATACATGCCAAGGTGAGCAAAATCAACCCTTAAATTAGTACAATATCATCTTAAAACCTAAGTTAGGGAATGGATCAACCAATTCCAGACCATCTGAAGACCTAAATAAAAATGTCAGTAATATGGGCTTTATTCGGCGTTGTTTTTTAAATTGAACGCTGGCACAGGCGCAAGCGAGGATATACTTAAGCATGTGTGTCAGTTGATTAAGATTAATGAAAATGAAATAGTGCTGCGTATTATTATTAAATAAAGAAACTCACATGTTTTAATAACAAAATCTATTGTAAAGTCGACAGGAAAGTAAAAAAGTGAACTCTATTTTAGGAGGCAAGTAAAATAAATATTTAACATCAATACCAAATTGCAAAAATCGCTGTTAAACTCAAAACGCAATTTAATCTCCATTGGTATCGTATATATCGCGCCTTATACTTGTTTGAATTGTAAAATAATTGATAGGATATTATATAAGTTTACAGCCATTCCATTAAAGAAAAAAATGTATTTAGAAATTGAAATTCGCTTTTTTATATACAGTTTTTAAACGTATTTCATATGTCATGAAACATGTAGCGTTTTTATACTGTCTAAGCTAGGACGATGTTATGGGCACTAAAATCTAAAATTACAAAAAAACACACATGTAAAGCAGCAAAATACAACTATATTTCTGCTTAATTAGTTAAGATAATGCATGTTTTGTATATTATAATAGGACATCTTTAAAGGGTCAATACGTTTAATATATATTAGAAACTTAATAAAGGCTAACACACACCTTGTTTCTTAGTTTACTCGAATATACAAGAAGTATTTGTATGTATCCGAAATAATCTTCAGATGGGATAAGGACTTCAACATTATCGTTCTCGTTTTATTTTCACTTGTTATAAACATGTAATTAATGTGTTAATATTCTTTATAATGTTTAGTTTTCCTAACTCATTAATTGTTTTTGAAAGCTTTTATTTAATTAAAACAAAATAAAGAGCTCACAATGAACCAAGTTTTACTATGTCCCACACATCATATCAAGGCCACCTTATAAAATGGTTCAACTATTCTTGACGGTTTGGGTTTGACTTGTTTGTGTGTTAATTCAAAAAATGACTCTAAATATATAAGAGTTATTTTACGAACAAAACAAGTTTAAGAGCTATGGCGTAATAGTCGTTTTATTGTAAAAATTATTACAGTAGCTTTAAGAAATTTGAAAGTTTAGCGAATTTCAAAAATCTCGTCTTTATATGTGCGTGCTTCCCAATTTTTAACGATCATAATTTTTAACCAGCATATTACAGTTTGAAAAAGCGAGCAAAATGACGATTTCGCATTTTGTAAATTAAAATAAAATTCTTCTTATAAGATAAGAAAATAGTTGCATTTTATTTTTGAAAAATATAATGCCGTGAATAATTAAAATTAGTTCATGTCAATTGTCCTTGCTATCAGCGTTTTGATCTTTTGAGATTGTATAACATCGGTGGGCAAACAACAAAGCGAGATTGTATAACATCGGTGGGCAAACGACCAAGCGAAATTGTATAACATCGGTGGGCAAACGACCAAGCGAGACCGTATAACATCGGTGAGCAAACGACTAAGCGAGA
>VMBQ01001802.1:148577-177376 GCA_007657795.1 Dreissena rostriformis
CGTTGGGCGCCATTGTCGCCGGGTGGTGAAAAGTGTGCGGCCAGTCCGGGACTCGAACCCGGGACACCTCGCTTACAGGGCGAGTGCTCTCCCGACTGAGCTAACCGGGCCGCCACACATCTTTTCACCAATCCCGCTTAAGTTCAGTACCGTGACATTCTCCCCTGCCAAGTTGGAATTCGTCCTCGAATTCGAGTCACAGGGAACAGTGAATTACTGATCCCGACGAACCCACGGGGAGGTTCTATGGAGAACTGCATGCGAATGCAAGCGCCACGGGCCCTACGTTGGGCGCCATTGTCGCTTGATGGTGAAAAGTGTGCGGCAAGTCCGGGACTCGAACCCGGGACACCTCGCTTACAGGGCGAATACGAATGCTCTCCCGACTGAGCTAACCGGGACGACACACATCTTTTCACCAATCCCTTATAAGTTCGGTACCTTGACATTCTCCCCTGCCAAGTTGGCATTCGTCGTCGAATTCGCATGATGTTCTTCTTCAAGTTGAATTTCCTTTCTTCGCAACCACTGTAATCCTTTGTCTACAGTGTAATTGCTTACGGTTGAGAACGGGTCAAACTATTTACAATGATTCTGTTCCGTAGGCATTGACCTTATACGGTCGACATATCCGAATTCATCAATCGTAATAAGTGACTGATCTGTGTATGTCCTTTCGGTATATCTGCTATTTTCTCTGAATTATATTCTCTCGATATCTCTAGATGTTAGTATGCCCACATGATCCTTTCAACTCATCGTTCTCATATTCTATATAAATCACGATTTCCTTCAGTCTTTGACTTTCAAGGTCTAATGCCCTGTTTTGCTTCCTCAAAAGCTCGTCCCCTACTTTTGTTCTCTGTTCTTCAACAAATCTATGTTGCTCATCCCATTCTTGTCTTGCTTGTGTCCTTTTCTCTATCAGCTCATTTCTTTGCCGTTGTTTTGCTTGAAGTTGTAACATTTCTATGTTTCTGTCCCTTTGTTTTATTTGTTCCAATCTTTTCTCATTAGTTCTCTTTTGTATTTCTCTTTTTTTTTTCTGGGCAATATCTGCCTTAAGCTGCTCTCTCCGTCGTAGCCTTTGTTCTCTTTCAGTCAAGTGTACATGATCCATCTTTGTGATTTAATCTGATTTAATTCAATTAAGTCAATTACACTTAATTTAACCTAACCCAATTCAAGCCAATACAATCCAATTCCATTCCAATCCAATCCAATCCAATCCAATCCAATTCATTTCAATTCATTTCAATTCAACTTAATCCAATTTAATTTAATTTAACTTAATTAAACTTAATTTAATTTAATTTAATATTTAATTTAATTAATTTTAACTTAATTTAATTTAACTTAATTTTATTTTATTTAATTCAACTTAATTAAACTTAACTTAATTGAATTTAACTTAACTTAATTCAACCTAACTCAATTTAATTTAATATGATTCAACTAAATTTAATTTAATTTAATTAAATCTAGTTCTCATTTACTTATTGCAATCTTTTTTATTTTAAGTTCCTATTAAAATAAAAATAAATGAATTTAATATTGTACTATATGTTTATTAATAAGTATTTCCCTACTTAAGAAAACAACTGTCCGCTTTAGAACAAGTTTTAAACGAAGCAAGTATAGTTTGTTTTTCCCCAAATAAACGGAAATTTCTTGTTATCCCGCAATGCTTGCACTACCAATTGTCAATGTTTTGTCAACTACTACCTGTAGTATGCAATACACAGTGTCCGATTAATAACCTTCGCACAAACTAATAAGTAGTGCGAATAAACTCAATTGTAAAATTTTCGCTTTAAATTTTATAATTCTTTACGCATAACGAACAATGTTCAAAATTGTATAGTACACACGGTGTACTATAACGGTAAAACGAAAAGCCGCGATATGTCACAATGTTTACCATTAGTTTGAACGTTTACCCGGTTTAATAATAATTGAAACGGCATATTCTACCGAAATCAATGATAGTTTATGTTTAATATTAATTTTATTAACAAGTAAATTGTGAATAAATCCTCTTATTTCAATCATAACAATGATTGAACTGTTTTAAAATATATATTTCTCTTCAAAATATATGTATCTTCAAATACCACTTTTTTCACTATGCAAAACTATGGTACAACTACTGAACCTAGACCATTGTATATACGGATTAGTGAATCCAAATGAATTGTGTGATGAGGCGTTAGTTTTCATGCGGGGACACTTTATCTCTTAATATAAGTGCAGTGGCCTTCGAGTCTTTGTTCAATACAAAATATGTACAAAATATAAATCACAATATACTTGTATATACAGAATGTTACTTAATACATTAATTGTATATCCAATACCTAGTTATTTAATAAACATGCACAATTTTATATAAATTATGAATCAATAAAGTATGAAGCATATAACAGTGCCTAAAGCACTCAAATTTTAATGAATAACAATGTCCGATCTTCAATCCAACGGTGAAATAACGGGATCCTCGGGACAAGTGCACTATCGCGCGGTCATCAAGTAAATGTGTATTGAGCTCATTTCATTTAAGGCATGCTATGTGATTACACTATTAAAACACACACCCGGGTGTAATATGTGTGTCCATGGACAGTTCTTTTATAATGGTCATGTCGAATACCTTTCCATAGGAGACTGTATTATTTCTCCGTGCGTAGAAATCAGCGACGTCTGGGAAGTCAAAACACTCTTTCTTTCAGCTCTTTTAGCTGTGCCTTCATTTCAATTGTTTTGCAAATTTCATTCTCCCTCAGCCTCATCAACTCTATCTGTTTCTGGAGATGCTCTATATCATCGTGGCCACTATCATCCTGTATATCTTCATTGATAAGCTGATGATCATTTGTGTTGTCTTTTCCCCTCCCTCTTTTAATTCTGTCCTCCGAATGAACAAATTGCGTAACATCTTCTTGCAATGCCTTTTGTTCCAGCCAATTTAGTTCTCTATCTACAGTGTCTATGGATGCTGCGTCGCCCTCACTCAAAATGTCCAAATATGTTCTTATTTGATAAACTTGACCATGTTCATCCACTGTAATTAGAGACTGTCCACTTTCTGTGTTCAGCTTGTGTCTGATGTCATCAGATCGGCATTCGGCTATCATTGAACAATCCATGCGGTAATCATATCCACATGCTCCTTGCAACACAACATCATCATCGGATTCAATGTCAATGACTGTTTCCCTCATTCTCTGCACTTCTAATTATCCCCACACTTTTTGAAAAAAAGGTGGGGATATTGTGGTGATCTCCGCCGTCCGTCTGTCCGTCCGTCCGTCCGTCCTGGCCAATATCTCCTCCTACACTATTAGCACTAGAACCTTGAAACTTACACACATGGTAGCTATGAGCATATGTGCGACCCTGCACTATTTGGAATTTTGATCTGACCCCTGGGTCAAAAGTTATAGGGGTTGGGGTGGGGCCGCGTCAGAAATTATCACTCATTTTTTTAGGTTATTTTACATTTACTTCTTTATTTCTACACCGATTCACTTCAAATTGATACTGGACCTCTCTTATGACAATACGGTCAATCTCAACCATGCATGGCCCCATTCCCAACCCTGGGGCGCCCCGCCCACATAGGCCACACCCACCAAAAATTTCCATTTACTATAATTTTTTCATTTCTACACGGATTCACTTCAAATTGATACTGAACTTCTCTTATGACATTAGGGTCAATCTCAACTATGCATGGCCCCATTACCAACCCTGGGGCGCCCCGCCCACATAGACCACACCCACCCAAAATTGCCTTTTACTATAATTTCTTCATTTCTACACCGATTGACTTCAAATTGATACTGAACTTCTCTTATGACAATACGGTCAATGTCAACTATGCATGGCCCCATTNGATGATGATGATGATGATGATGATGATGATGATGATGATGATGATGATGATGATGATGATGATGATGATGATGATGATGATGATGATGATGATGATGATGATGATGATGATGATGATGATGATGATGATGATGATGATGATGATGATGATGATGATGATGATGATGATGATGATGATGATGATGATGATGATGATGATGATGATGATGATGATGATGATGATGATGATGATGATGATGATGATGATGATGATGATGATGATGATGATGATGATGATGATGATGATGATGATGATGATGATGATGATGATGATGATGATGATGATGATGATGATGATGATGATGATGATGATGATGATGATGATGATGATGATGATGATGATGATGATGATGATGATGATGATGATGATGATGATGATGATGATGATGATGATGATGATGATGATGATGATGATGATGATGATGATGATGATGATGATGATGATGATGATGATGATGATGATGATGATGATGATGATGATGATGATGATGATGATGATGATGATGATGATGATGATGATGATGATGATGATGATGATGATGATGATGATGATGATGATGATGATGATGATGATGATGATGATGATGATGATGATGATGATGATGATGATGATGATGATGATGATGATGATGATGATGATGATGATGATGATGATGATGATGATGATGATGATGATGATGATGATGATGATGATGATGATGATGATGATGATGATGATGATGATGATGATGATGATGATGATGATGATGATGATGATGATGATGATGATGATGATGATGATGATGATGATGATGATGATGATGATGATGATGATGATGATGATGATGATGATGATGATGATGATGATGATGATGATGATGATGATGATGATGATGATGATGATGATGATGATGATGATGATGATGATGATGATGATGATGATGATGATGATGATGATGATGATGATGATGATGATGATGATGATGATGATGATGATGATGATGATGATGATGATGATGATGATGATGATGATGATGATGATGATGATGATGATGATGATGATGATGATGATGATGATGATGATGATGATGATGATGATGATGATGATGATGATGATGATGATGATGATGATGATGATGATGATGATGATGATGATGATGATGATGATGATGATGATGATGATGATGATGATGATGATGATGATGATGATGATGATGATGATGATGATGATGATGATGATGATGATGATGATGATGATGATGATGATGATGATGATGATGATGATGATGATGATGATGATGATGATGATGATGATGATGATGATGATGATGATGATGATGATGATGATGATGATGATGATGATGATGATGATGATGATGATGATGATGATGATGATGATGATGATGATGATGATGATGATGATGATGATGATGATGATGATGATGATGATGATGATGATGATGATGATGATGATGATGATGATGATGATGATGATGATGATGATGATGATGATGATGATGATGATGATGATGATGATGATGATGATGATGATGATGATGATGATGATGATGATGATGATGATGATGATGATGATGATGATGATGATGATGATGATGATGATGATGATGATGATGATGATGATGATGATGATGATGATGATGATGATGATGATGATGATGATGATGATGATGATGATGATGATGATGATGATGATGAAAATGATGATAATGATGATTATGACAATTATAATTGATAATAAATGTACATTTAGCCTATATGTTGTCATTATTTCATTCTTTCATATTAACAGACAGTCACAAAACACGAAGAAGGAAAAAAAAGCTCGAAGAGAGGCAAAACAGAAAAAGCATTCGGTTATCATTGAACAATTCATGCGGTAATCATATCCACATGCTCCTTGCAACACAACATCATCATCGGATTCAATGTCAATGACTGTTTCCCTCATTCTCTGCACTTCAAAGTCCGATTCTGTCCATCTCTTCTCTAACGTTTGTGAGTCATGAACTTCATGTTGCCATCTGGTGACGTGTTCTTCCTTATTTCTCTTTAATTCATCCTTCTTCTGTTTTGCCTCTCTTCGAGCTTTCATAACTTCCTCTCGTTGTCTTTGAAATTCATTCACCTGGACCATTCCACTTGTTAATTCATAATCATTTCTTAGCATTTCCCGTCTGCGAAATCTCTTTTCCCTTTCTGCTTTACCACATTCTATGTTTCATTTTTTTTTTCAACCAATCAGAAGAATATAAAGTTTATATGTCATGCAATGTTTCAGGTTATACGAATTCACGTTATAATAAACACTTTGTTTTGTGTATTGTCATTTCAAAATACACTGTTCGTAAAACGCTATTGTCTTTAGAAGCGTCTATTTCACAACACACGGTTATGTTAACGTTTCTTTCACATCCGCATATGTACACTTTCGTATAATCAACGTAACACGCAGATTTATTCAGTTAATCACTAAACTAAAATGAATAAACAATCTCAAATTCACAACTAAATGTGTATTCAATAAACACTAAACATGCGCACAATAATCTCCTTTAATCACCAATCTGTATATGATAATGTATAATCCAATAATTATACCAATTATTTGAATATTAAGCTCAGTTTAAAAATTAGTAAATATAAAAATGACTAAATCACAAGACAGCTGCATATCAACCACTTAAGTACTATACAGTAATAGCTATTTAATATCTTACCGAATAGAATTTCTAACTATTTAATAATTTACCTATTAAAATTTGATTAAAATTTGAAAGAATGCCAAAAATATTCAACTAATCGTAATTTAATTATAATATTGTAACAAGAAAATACAAAATTCTAAAGCACTTTTTCAAAACACTCTAATACATAATCAAAGTAACATAAACTATCTCTATATCCACGGTTTACAAAAGTGCGCAATTAATTTCCGGTAATTCGCTTTCCAGTTTTACTATATCCGGTTCCGGTTCAAAGTTCAAACGGCTGCGCTACAATGTTTTAATATCGGTATTTGCAACACTTGTTTATCAATAACCTGTCAATAAATAACTACTCGTAAACGCGCACGTTCTCCGTTTCCGATAAACGCCTTTTAAACCCCGATCGGTAACTCGATAACTATCCAATCGCAATATATATTTTTTTTACAGATTAAGCCTGCAAAGATTTACAATATTCCGAATTAAATCAACGTAAGACCGCTAACTAATCGAATCGCATAACCTTGCAAGGATTTTCGATAACCATTCATTTTTTTATAATGAAATTAGCTTACAACACATTTCATTGAAAAATAACGCTTCCATCAACGGTCACATTCACCTAATACCCGTGCATTAATCGAATGCACGTGCGTAGCTGTTTAGTGTAACCAATAGACAATAAATGGATAAATGCGGGTTTGGAGGGATAACACAGGGTATCACTAGCTACTGGAGATTTGAATCAATCTGGTTCTTGGGTTTAATCTAACTACATGTATATATAGTTATGTGTTTAGCAAACTACACATGAATAACTACATAGCAAAACTGCGTAAAGTTCAGCGGATGAGTGGTCGATGAATGCACGTAATTTTACTCAAATGCAGGGACGTAGGTCAGGTTTCATGCAACCTTAATGTTAGTGCAGTGGTTTTCCTTATTCATGGTTGAGGAAAAACAATTTAAAGGGCTTTAAATATCAGACATAAATATTACCTGATTGACTAAAATACAACAAATATAACAAAGTTCCCCACACCACCGTCAAATGAATCGATGATCACGAATCAACAAAATGTTCACACACTGTCACAATATTTAATGTCACAACTCCCAACTCCAGCGACGAATCCCTGGTCCGGTGTGGATGTAACGTTCTAGAAGATGGGACCCCTTAAAATGTTCTGTACCCGCGGGTTCTTGAAGATCAATTTTAAGCCTATTTGTAACGCAAATAGGCTTTATATACCACATTTCGAAATCACATTTGAAATGGTTGTCTTTTTTGAAGCCTTTCCTGATTTTGGGCAGACGAAATAGACATTTAATATAGTATTTTGTAAATCTTACAATTTTTCATTTAGAAACTTTTTTCTAACATTTTCTTCTTAGAATATTGCTCATACCGTTTTAAGTGAATTGTTCTAAGACCGTTTTACGTGAAAAAACGTTCTTAGAAACTAAAACAAATTTCGTTCGTGAAACAATTCTATCTGCACTATAAATCTGTATTCAGAACTCAATCTGTTGTGCACGTCTGCATCTAACGCTAACCACAATTCTCCTACGACAAATTCTTGACGCAGACGAATAGCGTTTCATAACAATCACAATCTGCACTAAACATTTGTATTACAAATTATAATAGAACCGCAAAATAAACACCTCCCACTGTTCACACGTGATAAACAATCTGTACAAAAAATCTGTTTTCTGAATGCAATCTGTTGTGCACGTCTGCATATAACACTAACTGATTTGAAATGGCTGATACTTTCACAAACAATATGTTTCACGCAAATATGCGATCGTAATGTGTTTTAAAACTTCAAACACATTATTTGGATTATATGTTGGAATTCTATCCTTGTTTATGTGTAAAAGCCAATAATACATTAAACGCTCCAACGTTACGAGTAGAGCGAACGGTTTTAATGTGCATCGAATTTGATGGATTCCTTCTTCTTCTTCTTCTTCTTCTTCTTCTTCTTCTTCTTCTTCTTCTTCTTCTTCTTCTACTTCTTCTTCTTCTTCTTTAGATACAGCACTTCCTCTTAAAAGAAGATGTTGTGCCGGCGCCTATTTGTTAGGGGGTGAATATAAAAACTGTACAAAGGTGCTCAGTTGGGAGTTAATTTACAATTATTTACATTGTAGGTGTCTACAGGTGAATTAGGGGGACAATGACAGCCACAGGAGTAAGGGTTTTCAAAACTTCTACTGTGGCTGCCTCATGTATATGGGGAGGTAGTGAATTCCATTGGATGACTGTTCTTGGGTAGAATGAGAATTTATAAGAGTCTTTTGATGTTTTTCATATGCACAAGGCCTTTCCATACGCACACAAATATTTAACCCTTTCACCTTGACCTTCAAATTAGGGTCCGCGTTTCGGTTTCGAAATCTGCGTTTAGGTTTCGATAAATGCTCATAACTTCTATGTCGCTTCACATGTAACCTTCATATTTGCTATGCATGTGCATATGGACAAGGTTTTTCCATACGCCCACACATTTTTACCCCTTTCACTTTGACCTTCAAATTAGGGTCCGCGTTTAGGTTTCGAAATCTGCGTTTAGGTTTCGATAAATGCTCATAACTTCTATGTCGCTTCACATGTAACCTTCATATTTGCTATGCATGTGCATATGCACAAGGCCTTTCCATACGCACACACATTTTTATGCCTCATATAGTGATCGCACTGTCCGTCTGTCCGTCCGTCTGTCCGTCCGTCTGTCCGTCTGTCTGAAATTCCGTCACACTTTGCGTTTAGGTTTTGCGTTTAGGTTTTGCGTTTCGGTTTCGAAAAATGGTCATTACTTTTGCAATATTGATCATAACAACTTGATATTAGGCATGCATGTGTATCTCATGGAGCTGCACATTTCGAGTGGTAAAAGGTCAAGGTCAAGGTCATCCTTCAAGATCAAAGGTAAAAAAATTAAAAAAAAAATCAAAGCGGCGCATTGTGTTTCTGACAAACACATCTCTTGTTTTATTTGTCATTTTCTAAGCCTCAGGAGCCACTGGGCCCTCAGCCAGGACTTTGCCTTGTACCAACCGGTTGCCTTTGCAGCCCCCAGGCCCTCAGATATTTTTTTCAGGTTTTTTCAGTTTTGCCAATTTTTAACCCTGCTACTAAAACAACCATGAATTGATTGCAATTTGTTTTTCCATCTTCCATTTTTATTTTCATAATCGTTTTCTCTATGATTGATTTTTTATTTCTATTAGTTTTCTGTCAAACGTAAAAACGATAAAACGATCCTTATCTGTTGCCCTGTACAGGACCTTTCAGGACTGTATCCATTACTCAATAATCCACTATAATCACGGCTTCCATATTTAAAAGCAAATTCTGGCAAATATCGACAATGAAAGTGCTCAAGAATTTCATAAACAAAGAGGTTCCCCATATTTCTAAAGTATCAAATGAATTTTGGTTTATGTAACGATTTACACGAAAATTAATGTCCGACTCATAATATTGGTTGTATGTTAAGTGCACTTGGATAAGAAGTTGCACCTTTTCTCTGCTGTAGAACCCCTGTGAAATGAACACAGGCAAAACATGGTTGACCATGTTACGGTAAAAAACATGGTTATCCATGTTTTTTATATCAAGGTTGACTGTAAAATGACTGTGTTTTATCCATGGTTAACCACATTTTATTGCTGCCCTGGTAGCTATGATCAACCATGGTCTTTTAAAGAGCATGGTAAACCTCATTTCATGGTCATAATTATTAAGTTGGTGAAACTTGTTTCAAATGCCACTTGGTATATTTCTCTCCAAGTACAATGGCCAACAATAATTTGACAATTATTCTCTAGACCGCATTTTTTTAGCTTCATGATCCTATAACTTAACATGTTCAAACATGTTTCATAGACAATGTGGTTTATAACTATACCCTTCTACCATGAGCTTTAGACTAGGAACTTTTCTGGCAAACATTCATAGCACATAGTCATTTCAATTTTTTGTTTACTAAAAAAGTAAAATGTGTCTGTTAAAGGTCAAGATCACACTTTCAAGGAAAATAATACCTCAGGGGTATTCTGGATACACATACAGTGACTGCAGTTGTTGCATATTTTCTGTAAGAATGATCGCTTTAAGTAGTCATTTAAGATGAAGTGAAGTCCTTGAAAAATGCATGGAGAAAGTCCTTGAAAAGTACTTAAATTTTGTTGAGTATGTTCTCTTCCACAGGAGAATCCCTATATAATTGCTAGCCTAAAGTACATAACAAAACAACTGCATAAAGCTAAGATGACAATAACAAAACGGTAATAATGCAGATTTTGTGTTTTTAAATAAACATTAATGTTTATACTTGTTATTTTCATATGGCTTTTCAACTAAAAAAACTATGGCAATTTAAATGAACGGGAATGGTTATACACATGTATTATAATTTATGAACAAATCTGTTTTTTGTTGTTGACAGTTATACACAATTTTGAGGATATTAAATAATCTTTATCTCCAAAGCATTGTACTGTTTATTTTTTACTTCCTGATTTAAGAAAGGTTAAAATTTAGATTGGGCAAGTTTATATTTGATTCTGTGCAGATCAGGGTTTTATTGTTAGTAAACAAGTCACTTATTTAGAACAGCCATGTTATATATGCTAAAAATAACATGAGAGCTGTGCTTAGCATGGGTGAAACAGTATGGGTAAAATAGATGATTTTGTTTAAACTGACACACAACAGCTGTGTAGGTGTAAACTGGAAACCTTGAATACCCCGATTTTCTGAAAATGGTTTACCTCATTATCAGCTAAATTTAACCTACCCGTGCAAAGTCCTTACCCACTTTACAACTTTTGGTGCGTATAAACACTGTCTTTTGTGCCGACAAAAGTTGCGTATTAAATGGTATTAACAAGGTTAAATGTTTATTAAGTAGAGACTCAATATTATTGACGTATTAAAGCACATTCCTGTCTTCACACTGCTATTATAAAAACATCCTGGAGTGAAATTGATAGTGATTACATAGCTGTGTCATCCAGATTTTCTATTGAGTTTATAATAGAAATCACAAAATGGCGACAGGTTCAGTTTATAAAAGTTCAGACTTAGTGAAGGACTATTGTTGTGATGCTTGCGAAGAGGAACATATCGAAGAAAGTGCCGAGTTCTTCTGTAAAACATGTACAAAGTTTTTTTGTGGCAAATGTATTAACCTGCATAGCCAGTTATATGAAAAACATTCTTCATTTGGGAGAGGAGATATGAACAAATGGCCTCTCAGTAAGAAAACAGAGGATTTCCTACAGATTTGTGAGATCCACAAAGACGAGAAACTGAAAATGTTTTGTCAGGACCACAATCAGCTGTGCTGCACTAATTGTGTACTACTAAGTCACAGGTATTGCATCAACATTATCGTGTTCAGTGAAATTTTGTTGATATCTTATCATTCATTTTCATGTACACTACAGTACAGATAACAATGTTAAGTACAATTTTGTTTGCAGTTGTTAATAGTCAAGTGTTTCGATTGCTCATTTTTCACGTAAGTTTCATAAATTGTAGACGAAATATGTTTCTTTTACAAATATTCGGCTTACTTCTTTGCTGCATTTTCTTATTATTTACTTCTGTATACATCTAGTTATTTTATACATTAACCAGTTTGTTTGAATTTGAATCAGTTTTATCATTCCCTCACATATATCAACGGAGGCCTCATGTCTGTCTGTCAAACTGAAAAACTGAATCATGGGATTTCTCAAAAAGTACTGAAGACATAATAAATAATCATGAAACACTCATTTTTGTCTGTTGAATGTTAAAAGGAAATTAATACTGCTGTGACAAATGAACATTTTATTGGATTTGATAATAAAACAGTTAACATATATACAGATAAATCGAAATATGCACAGTCTCTCTTTGATATGGGTTTTCAATTGTATGGGACGTCTGTATTGCTCGCAATACTATCCATACCTTGTTTCATTTTAATGTTCAGTCTCAGCTCAATGTTTTAAAATTTGTCAAATGATGATAATGATTGGTTTTGCGATTTCAGACAGTGCAAGGAAGTGAAACTTTTATCAAATGCAGTGAAAAGTCACTCAACAGATCTGCAGCAGTTGGCAGATAAGATTTTATCTTTTCTGAAAGAACTGAAACAGCTTCAAAGTACAAGAGAGGACAGCATTAAGTCTATAGATGATTCATTCAGTGAACGACTTCAAGAAGTCAGAGATGTGCGACAGAAATTAAATGCTGCATTAGATAAACTAGAAGAGGTGACTATGAAAGAACTGGAAGATATGATGACTGCACTGCAAGCCTCCATCAAGACTGATGTAGACAACTGCAACAGACTAAAAGATGAACTGAAACAACTCAGTGAAGCTGTACATGACCTTAATAATAAGAGTAAGGAGGAGCTCTCATTTATAGCTGGCAGGAAATGTCTGGAAAAGATTCATGAGTCAGAAATATATCTGAAGGAAAACTGTCTTAAAATTGACTATTCAATAATGTTCCAGGCCCACACTGACATTGAACAGTACTTGTTGAAACATTCAGGTCTGGGGAGGTTTGTAGAAGGTAGTCAATCATTGGCATTACAATTGAATCCAGACAATGTGATCACTTTGAAGGGGAAGTCAAAGCATGATGTGCACATGTCAAGTGACTCAGATCAGACTTGCAAGATCACAGGCATCTGTTGTCTCCCTAGTGGCCAGATTGTTGTTGCAGATCAATTGAATGGGAGAGTGAAGCTGTTAGACCAGCAGTACAATGTGGTCAGCCACTGCAATGTGTCAGGTGATCTCTGGGACATATGTCATATTACAAGCAATGACATGGCAGTTACTGTGAAATACGATCAGACAAGCAGTGTACAGTTTATGTCTGTTCGCAATGGGAAGCTGGTGAACAACAGGAAGTTTCAGTTACAGCATGATATTTTTGGTATGGCCCATCACCAGGGAACATTGTATACCACCTCTCAGACTGCTCTGTACCACTACAACCTGAATGGGACACTTGTAAAAAAGATGTATGAGGACGTATCAGCTGATTCTACAGGTAAAAGCATTATGCAAACAAATATTTAATATTAAAGATGATTACGAAAATTGATCTTGATACCTCCTGCACAACAAAGTTGTGAAGGGGATTATACTGGAATCAGGGTTTCCCTCTGGCCATGCAGTTTTTTGTTCAGGGCATATGCTACATGTGTAATAGGTATCTTAGATCTATATATCTCATTGAGAGGAAGTGCATTGCATAAAAGCCATAATTTTCGCCAATTTTAACAGCAGCCATATTATGTGAATATCGTAAGCGGTGCGCAATAAACAGGTGGTGTGGTCTACTGAAAATGTTGTTTCGGAGCATACATTTCCTCAGCATGGATGAATTTTTTCAATAACATGGTGGAAGAATAAAGTCTTTGAAGACAGGGTGTGGTGCAAGAATCAGGTCCCTAGTCAAAGGTCAAGGTCACAATTAAAGGGCGAAGGTCAAATTAAGAAAATTCCTTTAAAACTTTATTGTCCAGGGAATAACTCGAACATTTTGGGAGGTAACAACTGAAAATTTCATAGGTTGATATATCCCAATAAGTCTAAATGCAGTGCATTCAAGCCATAACTCTTTCTTTCATATTCTCAGAGTAATTGCCATTCTTTTGCTTAATTTGTCACCTTGCATATCTTGAAATTTATGAGAGACGTCAAAAATAAATCTTTACAGATAGATAGATTTTTTTGAGTGGAAGTGCTTTGCACAAACCACTATGTCTTGCTTCTATAAGTGCAAAGTTATAAGCCTCTTTTAATGTTTATTCCTTGATTTTGTCTGGGCATATCTAAAACATTATTATTATTATTTATTAGAGTAAGCTCCTTGAAATTTGATTGGTAGGAAGCTCTCATTGAGGGAAAGGGTAGTGCCTAAGAACCATTATTCTTGCTTCCATATTTGCATAGTTATTGCCCTTTGTCTGGAGGTCAAATGGTTGGGGATTTTTGGCACAACAGTGACAGTGGTAGTTTTCAACAATTATAAATACTTACAAATTTTTTTTTGTAAAGTAAATTGGACTGCAAAAATGTTCAAAAATATTTAGTGCTATATGTGTTTTTATGCCCCCGAAGGGTGGCATATAGTTTTTGAACTGTCCGTCCGTCTGTCCGTCAGTCAGTCTGTCCGTTCGCCAGAAAACTAACATTGGTCATAACTTTTGCAATATTGAAGATAGCAACTTGATATTTGGCATGCATGTGTATCTCATAGAGCTGCACATTTTGAGTGGTGAAAGGTCAAGGTCATCCTTCAAGGTCAAATATATGGCTTCAAAGCGGCGCAGAAGGGGGCATTGTGTTTCTGAAAAACACATCTCTTGTTCATTCTGTTTTGAAATGCGTTTTTCTGTCATAAAGGAAATATATTTTTTACATAATCAGTACTATTTCATATTGCAATATATAATACCTTACATAAGTATGTTTTTCTTTGCATATATAAAACCCGAAGGTCTGTTATTTAGATTAATTTATAAATATTATTAAATTAATTATTATTTTGGCAGAGCCGGTTGATAAAAAAGTATAGTGCCTGAAGCCAGTCGGCACTAAAATGTATGTGTTTATGCCTGCTCAGCTGTAGTATTGTTTATAACCGCTGTTATGGGAGTCCTTTTCTCAGTTTATGTTGTTTATCTTGATCATTATATGTGTGTCAATATTTGTATAGATGTTTACCATTATGAATAATTCCATTCAACATCACACACGCTTTTTTAAATGTAGTGTATATAAACATGAGGCTATATAAGACTTAAAGTTATGTATTTTCTTTACCACAAAAATTGGCATGCAATTTTGAAATGATGTTATTGTGGCTGGATTTTAATTAATGGTTATCTATTAATTATTCCTGTCATTTATCATGGTCAATTAGTAAATGAAAACAATTTGGAGTATAAATGCATAATAATAAATTTAACCCCTTCCGTTTTTTTAAAGCCACAAATAAGACCCATAGGAAGTTGTTGATTGTTTGATAAATAACATAATAAGAAAATAATTCTGCTTAATATTGCATAACTGTATTTGTTTATGTTTTTCAGTGTTTAAGTGTGCTGTGAGTCCAACTGGTGACAGGATCTATGTCACCAAGCCAATCGAGCACACACTCCTCACACTGTCCTCAGATGGGACCCTGATATCCACCTTCACAGATCCTAAACTCTGCTCTCCTTGGTGTGTCCATGTTACACCTGCAGGACAAGTGTTGGTCAGTTGGTTCTATTACAACACCATCATACAAGTAGACAGGGAAGGCAGGAGAAAACTGGCTACCCTCGCCACTAGGACTGATGTTGTGGGCTACCCATTATCAGTCTGCTACAATAGCAACAGGAATTCGATTATTGTGGGAATGCGTGATCAGAGCAAAATACTTGTTCTTAAAGTGCAATAGTTCAAATTTAGAACATTGATTGTAATGACATTTTATATATAATGTCCATTGTATTAGTCTGTTGGTACATATAATACAGTTAAGCTAGATAATTAAATGAAGAAAACGTGTATTAATATGCAATATAAACACATTGTGTAGACAATTTATTGATTGATCTGGTTAAGTGTATGGTTTGCCACTGATGAATTTTAATCCACACAATGTATGCTGAAAAAACAAACAAGTGACCCATGTCATTTTGTAACTTGTGTATTCAGGCTACACCTTATTGTTTTGCCGAGTATACATGTCTGAGATGCGCGATTACAGACATTTTTTTTCTTTTTGAGCGCTTGGTTTCACAAATTTAAAGACTATTGCCACTTTTCTAAAATTTAAGCATTTTGCTTACATTGCATATAAAGCAATTTTAAATCTTCTCATAAAATAATTTTAAAATTTAAAAGAGTTTCACAAAGAAGTTTCTATGGTTAGCCTCCCAAAAATCTAATTATTTTGATTTATTAAAAAACCCGTTGCCACAAGGGGCATTGAAGTTTTCTTTAATATATGTATTTAAACAATGTAAAACAGGGTTCACACAGGGGATGAAAAGCCCTTGAATTTTACGCATAAAACGTCCTTTAATTTTTAACTGCAAAACAGTCCTTAAAATGGCCTTGAATCTGTCAGAATTGCACGTAACACATTTTATATACAATAGTCTGAAAATTGTAATAAAAGTGTTTAGTTCAACAAATATGTTGATAAATATCCATTTTGCGGTGATTAATGTAGTCATCAGTTAATTTTGCATGTGATAAAGCTGTTGTTGTGATGGCAAATATTGGTATGCATTTGAACGAGATTGAAGGTGATTAATTGATTTGCAAAATTTACAAGTGAAGTATTTTCTGCACCAGATAAATAAATTAGCAAAATATATGTGTTTTTACGCGCTAAAAAACTTTAAACCATGATTGAAAGATCTCAATGTTATCTGCACTACAAAGTTTTTAATTAACAATCAAGACGCCCACCCTTTCCACTTGGAAATCAATACGTGAATGCAGCATAATTTTTGCGCCGTTATTATCAGAACAAAGGATTTACACAATATACATGAGCCATGTTTGTATGTTGCTAGAAGGTGTAAAATTAGGAAAGGCATTCTGGATTACACCATGTATTACACGCAATTTGAAAATAATTTCAAGGAATTTTATTTTATTTTTATAGATAAAATATTTTACAAATGGATCAAATTATGCAACAATAAAAAGATGAGTAAATGACAAATCTTCATCCAGCAAAAATATGCTAATGCATACATAATTGTTTATACAGTTCAACCTGACAAAGAAGTGACCTGAGTATAGAGGTAACCTGGCTTTAATGGTCAGTCTAGATTCTTCCCCGACGAAAATTATTATATACTACAGCTGCTGAGTATAACGCTGACCTGGTTATAGCGGCCATCGGCCAGTATATTTCACTCAGAAAGTCATTTTTCACCTGTGTTCAGTGGTCACAAGGCAGTCATTTCTAGGTGCGAAAAGTTAACACTCACATCAATCTGCGTTGTTGTCTCTTACCTCTTTTATGCGTCTACTTTTGTGGGTAAAGAATATGAATGTGGTAACTAACTACATGTTATATGACAATGTGTATTGGAAGCAATTAGCAACCGCAGTCCCAATGCCATGCACGAGCGCGTGACAAAATCATTATATCTTTATCTCTGTCAACAACACCTAACTAGCGAGTGTTGTTACTAAGAGGCGATAAAAGGATTATTCATTGTCTATTTTGGCAAAATAGATATTATTGCAACTTGTGTAACAAAGTTTTGGCATGAACATGTATGCAAGTATGTTTTTATGCCCCCTTCTTCGAAGAAGAGGGGGTATATTGTTTTTTGCCTGTCTGTCATTGTATGACGGTGTCTGTCCAAAAACTTAACCTTGGTCATAACTTTTGCAATATTGAAGATAACAACTTGATATTTGACATGCATGTGTATCTCATGGAGCTGCACATTTTGAGTGGTGAAAGGTCAAGGTCAAAGTCATCCTTTAAGGTCTAAAGTAAAAAAATACAATACAAGGGAAGTAATAAGCTTTAAAAGGGAGATAATTTCTAAACCTGCCAACTGATATATTGAAATTTTATTTAAAAGCGGCGCAATAGGGGGCATTGTGTTTCTGACAAACACATCTCATGTTCCACATGAGCCGCATGGCCATCTCGGAGCTCGAGGACCAGGGTTAAGCTCTACTTGGTTTGAGAGTAAAATTTTATTAGAAGATGATAGTTTTTTTGGTTGTTTATAAGATGCTTTTTGTATGTAGGTAAGGCTTTTTAAGAAGAAAGATCCAATAATGGATACTAACTTGTTTACTTATTTCTGTAGAGTTTTTATCAGGGGAAAATAATTTTGTGAACAGATGAGAGTTGAAATTATTTTTGATAACAACTTTATTGGGAGTTTTTAACAAGTTGAGCAGTTTCAGTATGTTTTTCATTTAATTGGTTTATGTGTGTACAGAGTAGAAAAGATTTAGAAGATATAAGACATAATTTATTACTATGTAGAAACAAAGTTATCAAGGGACGTCACTCTTGTGTTGTTGTTGTTGTCGAAAAATTCCCTCGCGAACCGCAGCTGTATCTACCTACAACTACGTAACAAAAAGGTGTATAAGGAAGCTTTGCTTCTTGTAATCAATCCAAAATACACTTAGCTTCAATTTTCCGGTAAATTCGGAGCAGTTGGATCAAGCAACGAATTATAAAACTATAAATTTTGACGAGCTTGATTTTTGACGACTGTCGCTGGCGCATGCGCAATCTTAGTTTCGCTTAATTCGCGCGATTTCTGGACGAGTGTTGTTTCTGTAAAATATTCAATGGAAAGCGGTAAATGTATCAAGTCGGAAAATAAAACGGATGGTTGCATAATGGTATGTGTGAAAAAAATGTAATTCTACATATTTACTTTCATAGCTATGTCATTGTGTAACCATTCACATTCGTCACGATTTGGAATTCCCGTTTCTAAAAATAGAACATTTTGAAACACTTGGAAAAATAAACAGACAACAACCAGCAAAAAATAATGGCGGTACCTAAAAATCAAGGGGCAAAATGTTTCGCTAGACGACTGTTTGATCCTCTGCAATTTGATGGGGAGGATTGTGGTTTAGCCTGTTTGCATGGGTTAAGCAACCATGACCTCATGCGCCACGAAGGTAACAAAAATGATTGTAAATAGTGTTTTGAGTCTGGCAGATTTTACAACTGCACTATTGAACATCCAGTTTTTTCTGTACATTATTAAACAAGTAACTATATTACAATATGTCATCCTTGCTAAAAGATCTTAAAAAAATGTGCATTTGTCGGAATGATGGAAGGAAAAATGTGGTAAAAAATGATGCATGTTTTCTAATCGCACAATATTAACACAACTATTTAAAGCCACACACCTTGAAATGAAGTACATGTTAATCAATACATATAGATGCAATTTGAAAAGGTGCAAAATTGTCATTAAATCTATAGCCTTGTTAGAAAGTAATTCATTATTTTCAACCGGGAATTACCGCTTTTAAAACCGAAAGTAGGATTTCTATATTATACGTCCATTTCGACAAACACGATTATTTTTTAGTTTTAAAGCGCAAAAAGACGGATTTCTACCTTGTAACCACCAGATATATCTAATTGGAATAGATAAAATTAAATAATAGCCTAGTTAGCAAGTAATTTATTATTTTTCAAACGGTACCGCTTTGAAAACCGAAAGTAGGATTTCTAGTCGTACACGTCCATTTCGACAAACGCGATTATTTTTAAGTTTAAACGCGCAAAAAAGACGGATTTCTACCTTGTAACCACCAGATACATGTATATTCCAATTGGCATATATAAAATATGTTTCTTATTTATACTTAAATTTACTATGCCAAATAAGGTGTGTAGCTTTAACATGAATGATTATCCTCGGACTACCGTGTATCCAGCGATAAAGCAAACAAGTAAAATAATTTCTGAATTAATGCAAACAATTCAACAATTTAATGGATGAAATAAATTACAAGTCATACAAAAAGGATGTGTGCCAGGGGCAGGGTGGAGATTGAATATACATTTAATAAGAAAGCATCCAAAAAAAGAACATCAAAAAAACTCGAAAAGAAATGGCTGAACATGGTCGCTAAGCACCGCATTATGTATACAGAATGAGATTACTTAAGGCACTGACTGGTAGTAAGCAATTCATTGCAAAATGAGACCTAACTCATTTTTATAATCAGGAAAATAATACAAAATATTTTATTGCTGTTATCTTTTTCTCTGAAATGAACACCATTTTTTAATATATGTACACTTTGAAAACGCAAGTCCTCTACATGTTAAGTACAAACAAAATTGAGACTTTTCAGTAAGTCATGTTAAATTATGTTACTTTTAGCCCTTGTTTAATTTTCCTATCAAGTAAAATCATGTTGATAATAATGTAACAATACACCTGCTTAAAATATTCTGTTGTGAAATTGTTTATATCAGGAGAATTGGTTGTTCAAATAACAGTATTTATATTTTCGCAGAGGCTGTAATGAATTTCATAGGCACAGAGTCGCCTGCAATTGCTGGGGTTGCAACAGTGGCACTGGACACCAGCGTCAGTTTAGTGCAGTCGCTTTCAACTGTGTATGACACTAATTTATCATCTTTCAAGTAAAATGCAGATTAACAGTATCCTATTGTTTTCATTCTGTCTGTCTGTCACAAAACTTTTCAAATCTTTATATCAGAAACTATATAAGATATCAAGATGAAACTTTATGGGTGTATAGATATTAATCAGAACAAGAACCAAAACCATACACTTTCTTAAATTAGAGTTATTGCCCTTTGTTTGTATGTAGTAACTTTTCATGGCTATATCTCAGATACCATTCAAGACTTCAACATGAAACTTGTTTCAGGGTTACATCTTAGATACGATAAACAAGTCTATTTCAACATGAAACTTCATTTGTGTGTATAAATCAATGGGAAGAAGTGCCATGCACAAGAACCATAAAGCTACACTTTCTTAAATAAGAGTTATTGTCCTTTGTTGTTTTTGTATGTTGTAACTTTTCAAGGTTATATCTCAGAAAAGATTTCCACATGAAACATCAGTATATATATATATTAATGAGGATAAATGCAATGCATAAAAACAGTTACCCTACAGTTTATTAGGATAATACCAACAATATACTGTATATGGTGGGATTTGCCCCATATGTAAACAAAATTTATTTGGCGGGTTATATCAATTCAAAGAATTTATTTGTATACATCTTGATTGGGCATTTTAATAATCATACTTACTTGTAAATGTATCATTCAAGACAACTTGCAGAAAACACAAGCACAATCATAAAACAAGTTCAGTTGCATTTATGAATTTGCTTGAATACATCATGTGACAACAAATGCATTAAAAATCATACAATGTTGCATAACTGAGAATCATCTAAAATGCTTAATAGATTTGAAGAACGAATATGATTAATCATTATTTGTGAACTTTATATACGATTCTTAAAAATAGTTTCAGAGAAACATCTGCCAGTGTCCAATTCTTGAAAGTGCTTGATGTGCCAGATCAAATTTTTGATAATTATAACAAGTATTTAATATAAAAAAAAAATCATTAAAAAATACAACAAAAGCATTTTAAAACATAATATCATCACATATTTGGTGTTTATTAATTTTTATTAGCAATCAAGCAGTTCTTAATAATGCTTCTCAACATTTGAATTATATTAAGTTTATTATAATTAACAAACATAATTTAAATCAAACAAAAAAATAACACATTGCAATCTACTTTTTTATGTAAATTGGAGCCAATATGGAACATTACGTGTTAAAATACTGTGCATTTAGTTTATCTACAATTTATAAAATAGCAATCAATTTGTAGAAACAAATAAAAAATCAAATAGATTACCGGTAACCCGTTTTTATGACTTGACATGTAGATATGCAAACTGAAAAATCAGTACCATATATCAAAATATGGTTGTTGGAACGGCATTGCAATGTGTTCATTTAGTCTTTTTCGCTAAGTGCGATTGATCAAAATAAGAGCATTATTTATATATACAGTAACACAAATAATAATTTCCATATTTTTGCATGTTGATACTTAAATTGACTACATGTATTATATATGAACATCTTTTATTGTTCAGTTTTGTGCATTTGTAAAACTCAAAGTATGAGGTATGAGCTCTCTTTGTCAGATGCCACTGCAGCTGTCACAACAATGCTGATCTCGAGGGGATGTCTTACGAAGGAAGACCGGACGAAGATCGTTCTTGAAATTAAATTATATATACAAAACTACAGTTACCATAAATATTCATTTAATCATGTTAACCCTTGTTGTGCTGAATTATTTAATGAGGTAATATATCCCATAGCTGACTTGTTTAGTCCTCATTATGCTAAATATACCTACTTCACTTGTGTTACATGTTAAGTTAGTTTCAACTGTCCAATTCAGACAACATTTGCCACATGAAATGATCACAAATTTCTCTTGACGATAATCATACAGTATATACATTTTATCGATCGGTTGCCATGGTTACAATAGAAATAATAACATTTTTTGTTTTGTTTAAATCATCTTTATAACACTTTACTTGGTCAGTTTTACGCTTACTTTTAACAGGACATCTATATATGCATACACATATGTTGTACATGTGTTAAGTTTGGATATTCTGACAAAAACATGGTCTGTACTGCAAATGTAGTTTAAGTCTTTATTTATATTTGAGCATATCAATAATGCTATGAAGAAACATAAAACGTAACAGTACAGAATAATTTGAAGTAACAAACAAAACAAGAAAAACAAAGATATATCTTTGACATTAGCTTCCGAATGAAATAGTCGTTATGTCTCGTAAATAATAATGATAACGTTAATTACCACCTTGTACAAATATCTCAAAGGAGCATATACTTGTTATGAGTTACTTCATCTTTTCAATAAACAACCAACGGACAGATCTGTAGGGAACAATTTTTCTCCAAATTAAAACAAGAGCAGAAATAAACGTCCAGCCAGAAATAACATTTACATCCGGGCATTTACTTTCTCGCAACATACCAAGCTCCATTGATACGTGTTTCTGATTTTCCGATTGTTATATGAAGTTTTGCAATATTTCATCACTTCTTGTTTCATTTATATGTGCTTAAAGGTCAATTTCAGAGAAAATCTAAACTCAATATATTAAACGCTATTTACATTGAAATATGATTAAATTATCGGGTAAATGATGTTTTAGTGTTGTGTTTAACATAAAAAAGATGATTTTGTTGACTTTTATTATCGTAACTCGCAAAGCGTTGATTCGCTTATCTCCCCTGTTCTCCCCTGTTGTGTGACGTCACACATGAACAAGCATTTTCGCGTGCGCTAAGAAGATAAGCGATAGTTCAAAATTCGGGTTTTTATTTATCTGTTTTTATTGATAATTTCGTGAATTTTTTTCACTGGTTACGAGTAATAGGGAAAATGGTAATTTGTGCGGCCTTTGGCTGTAAATCACGTTCTGGCAAAGAAAGTGTGATTTTTTTTCCAGTTTCCATGTTTCGAAACACAAACTGTTTCCTCCAAATAAAAACCGCCCCGTCTGTTTCTGCCTCGGCATCGATCCGCAGAATCACGCCGCGTCTTTACACGCGGCGATTACCCGAGTATAAATATTTACAAATATTGATTGTATACTATAAAAAATGTTAAATAATTTTCAAATGAACGAAAATTAGAAACAGATACAGATAATACGCTGATATATTTACTTCTGCGCGATTGTGTTAACATTTCGTCAGCTTCTCTGCATATATCATACAATTACCATCGGATGTCATCTGTCAAAACAATGATAATCCCGTTTATGGCCGATTTCCATTTTTAACATCAAATTCTGGTAAATATTGACGAAAACAGTGCTCAAATTCATAAACACAAACTCAATTTTGTCTAAAGTTTCAAACGAATTTCGGCATAATATTATGTTTCTATTAAAAGATTTGATGAAAATTCTGTTAAAAGTTTCGTAGTGAATTTTAACTTAAGTACCGGGGTATCTCGCGAATTATTTGACATTGACAATTCCTTTGAATAAAATAAAAATCAAACACGCTGTATCGTTATCGTTACACTCTTTTTGTTCGTTCATTATTGAAACAATTATTGTACTGAATACTGATTTCACAAAATAAAGCATCGTGTACAATTCATATTCGTTTGCAACGACCAATAAACAACTTAATTTATATTGAGAAATCATAACATGTACAAGTCATTTTCTGTATTTAAAGATTAGTTTTTATTTAAATTGTCAAAATTATTTATATTTTGTGTCGTCTGTGTATGGTGTTTGTTGGTTGGTTCTCATTTGTTTTTAGAAATTCTTTTGAAAATAAATATCGTTATTTTAAATGTTTTAAGCAAATCTTGTTTCCGAGATCATATATGGGAATTCACTGTGTGAGCTACTTCGATATGTTAACTGACCTATACAATTATTGTTTTGACAGACGACACGTGCTTATCTAAAGTTTGTGTTTCGTAATACACAGGATATTGGATGTTCAGGGTTTGATTGGGCAATAGAACAAAGACGCAGTCGGCGGTTTTCGGTGAACGTTTGTACTGACCAACATAATATTTAATAGCGCACGTGCTTATCTTACATTTAGGGATCAAACACACGGGTCGTAGCCACTGTGTGCTTGTTTGGGCCATAAAACACAATCCAGATGGCTATTTTAAGTAGCACACGTGTTCAGAACCTAACAAGTTCGAGTAATAAATCACAGAGATTATGATCTGAGAACTGCATGGAGTCTGAATCGAAACTGAATGCCGATAAATCAAAATGGGCACCGCCTAATGTTTCAATATAAAATTCGACATGTAGGCATATAATTATGATGCAATTATTACAATCAATTATGGGTTCGCCATGGCTTCAAACTGAGAAAAACATCACGCAATAATCACCCCTCATTGTCTTATTTATCTTATTATTGTACCACATAATATAGGCCGTAACGAAAAAGATACGCTGTGTTTGTTTTGAAATTCATTTAGAGGATATTTCCATTTCATATTATTCGTGATATAATTGTGTTTAAAAGACCAACGAAACTTTTAACCGAAATCAACAGATCTAAAAGTTCTCTGCGCTACCAAGTTTTTATAAAAAAAAAATACACTCACTCTTTCCATGCGTTTAGCGAGATGTTGTACATAACCGCATAATTTTCGCGCCAAATGAACAAAGGAAAAACACGAAATATACTTGAGGACTGTATATTTGACGCTGGATTTTGTAAACGTCGCGTTTACATAAAACAATCAGAAGTGTGTGTTCGGATTACACATTGGTATTCTTATTGGGGAAATTCAACAAAACATTTATATTTGTATTATTTTTGTAATGAATTCAATATTAATTTGTTAAAACGCTTTCCGTGTCGAAACACTATTTTGATAATATAATGCGTGAAAAGCACGATTTCCAGGATATTACACCCGGTTGCTATCATCAGTCTCTTAAGTAACTGACAACGAGTTTATAATGGAGGAGTACACATAAGGATTAGTGTGGTAGGTATAACAAAGTCATACAACTGCAATAAACCAATTAAATTATCGATTGATAGTGACGTGGGGGTCATTCAGAGGCAATACAATTACCGCCAATGATTATCACTCACATATTTTTTGAAAAAACTAGGATATTCTGTTTTTCATTTTTGTCTATAAATAAGAACATTTGGAAAAAAAGTCGCGTCTTTTACCCCGAAAAATACGGTAGTGTGTTTTCTGTCGTCTGAAATTTTTATTGAACTTTACATTTGCACTATGCATTAGTGGAAAAGATTACGACCTAGAACAAACATGCGCGATGAACAGTTAGAGCATCGATGTAATTACATCGATGGGTGCAAATGATAAGAATTATTGTTATAAGTTAAGTTATGTGTTACAATAATACGATTTCTTTCACTTACATTTATTTACAAAGAAAGAATACAATAATTTGGATAGAAGATGAAAAATCTAATAACGAACAGTTCAGGGCTTTTTCCAGCCATTTTGGGAAAAGGAGTCTAATCAGGATTTTTAAATCGATAAAATGGCGTGTACTGTACAAATACGGTCTAATTTCATGCAGTTCATCTTCATAATTATCAGATTCGTCAAAAAAGTCCATAATTTTACATAAAAGTATTGATTTAATAGCAATGAAGTTGATCGTCTCGGCATAAATAACGCATGTTAAAAATAGCGGATGTACATGTCTGACGTCACAGCAAGGGAGGTAAGTCAGTCCAACTTTAAGAAAACAGTGCGTTATTGGACGAGTTACCTGGTGATTTATGGCATAAGGCGTAACGTCTAATTGTTGCAAATAGTTGTATTCCGCATCTCAAACAATTATCTTTAATATTATAAAGTTTCCAAAAGTGTTAAAATTGACCTTTAATCTTAAAAACAACTTTTCTTCTTGATAGCCTTTTAGTTTTTCATTCATTCGACTGTTCGCTTAACATTTACTTCAGCAGCAACTTCCCTGTATCTTGCAAATAGGCTTTCAACGCCATCGGCGCTCTCGCTGGTACCGTCCTGAAGATCTGGTATACCAAACGTGCGCGCTATCCCATTCCACCAAACATCAGAAGACTGCAACGTTGGGCGCCATTGTCGCCGGCCTAGTCAGCCCTTCGTGGGTTTATTGACAAGCAACACACTATGTGGTTTCTTTAACTATATGTTATGATCTACAACAATGCACAAATCTTTATATAACATTATAAACATAATTACAACATAAAACGGTAATAAAAGATACGCCGCTTAATAATACAAACAATGCAAACGATGTGATATTCATTAATTGTATCATTTCAATAATTATACTAATCATACTAATAATACTAATACTTATAATAATAATAAGAAGAATAAGAACAAGGCTTGTCACCATAGGATGACATATACCCCCTTTTTCCAAATTTTTCTAAACCTTAACGCAAAGGGTTTTTCAATATTTTTCAAAACCTTAACGCAAAGTGTGACGGAATATCAGACGGACAGACAGACGGACAGACAGACGGACAGTGCGATCACTTTTTGCCCACATTCGGGGGCATAACACTAAGTAATGTATAACTATATTAATAGAGTTTACCTGCAGATATACATATTTATGTCTGCGTTCAACGTCAACACTAATAGAGGCGTCTGATCGTCAATGTTAATCTGGTGTATTTGAAAGTGGCGGCAGGGATTTGGTATCTCATGCATAAACCGCAATCTCTTGCACGACGGTTACATTACATTTACCTCTGTGTTGGGCTCAAAACGGACTATTTTTATGAGAGCGTCTCATTCATGTGATGATCATTCCAAGCGTTCATCATGAAGGTTACAGTATACTAAACAATCTCTTGCACGACGGTTACATTACATTCACTACTTTCAAGAAGACCATCTCATACCATAATATCTTATATCATTCTTTGTTCATTATTTTAATATGGATATGGTTGTTTGATGTTAACAAACCTACATTTTTGTGTCACAGAATATTTAAAATCTACAATTACTGGGTATATATTTAAAAGTAAATCTGAAAGGGAAATGTATACAATATAAAAAGGAAGTATAAGAGACAAAACAGCACATTCACAATGTTCAATCTATTCTATGCAGTAAATGATAATCAGAGAAAAATCACCATTCTAAACGATAAATATTGAAAAGTGCTTATATCTTAATCGAAACAAAATACTTATTTGCCAATCTCTTGGGGCTATTAAAGTACAGACTTACTCCATAAAGGCAAAACCTACTTATCTGTGGGAACAAAGCTTTCAAAATCACTTACCATATAAATTCTTATTATTTTAATGAATCTATCACTGGTTGATTCAATCAGTCAGCCTTATTTGTGCTGAAGGTGTTAACAAATTTTTCCAAAGGAGGAGACCTGGATAACACATGTTCACCAAACATGAATACCGGTACAAGTTTTTTTCTGGAAAAACGCAAGTATTGTCGACATGTGGGACACTGTAGTTTACTATTTTTCATACACTTCAAATAAAAAAATCCGCTTGATCAAACAAAGTTTGGGCACACCTTAAACGATAAACATAGAATCAAATTTTATGGCCGTGTTTCAAAATGAGGCAATAGTCAAGTGATATACTGTCAATTTGCCATTTAACAACTCTAATGACAAGGGTTGGTACTATATTTTTGTCTGCAAAATATATCAATAATGCAACACATAATGTCACCATCACTAATGTATAGCATGTTAGAGGAAAATTAGCATTTTTAAGATTATTAACCTTAACAAATAGTTTATGTGTGGTTAAATGTAAAACTTTCCTTAAGATAATTTTCACTGGATCTTTTTTACATAACACAAATCTGTGAATCTGAAATGCATTACAGCTTAACTTCAGTTTGTTGCATTGTTCATGTAATTTCAAGTTTTGTGTTTATCCTTATTGAATGGTATCTCCTAAACACAGGTGTTTAATACTGTTATTAAATCTAACAAGATAGTATGGTTTTGATATATATATATATA
>VMBQ01001802.1:177498-231487 GCA_007657795.1 Dreissena rostriformis
ATATAATTTCAACAGAGTTTTATGTTAAGAATATCTAGTTGTGATTATAGAGTAAGTGCTGTTCATTTAAACGATATGCGCGCGATCTTGCATAGCAATTATGATCAAAAGGAGCACGTGAACTTGACAATACAACTCAATGACGTTAAGCACTTCTAATATAGTCTATTTTCTTTCTCAATTGTGAAAAGATAAATAATTCCCCGGTGGTTGAGTCCTCGAAAAGCATGCGTGATTAATTGGTGACGTTCTGCGTATATCAATTACATAAACACATCATGAAATAAAAGAAATGTAAGAAGAGTTGCCTTTACAGTAACATTCGCCACAGACATACTATACATTCACAAGTAACTGAGTACAAACACACTACTTGTACGCCAATGTGAAAGGCACGTTTGTGTTTTGTAGTTAATGGGCTTTATGACTCCTATTTATATTTTTGTATCAAGTTAAAGGAAGCTTCGCAGCTCTCAATTAAGAAGCAAAGTATGAGGTTTTCACCAAAGCATTATATTTAGATAATTATTACTTGTGACTCACTGCACTAATGGCTAGTTTGGAAAGCAAGTTTGCATTTATTCCGAAAATGAATACGGATGTTATTTATGAGGTTGATAATGAAGAACACGATATTAAACTTATATTATTCTGAAGACAATGTTACATTATAGCTGCGCACATTGAAACGAGGTTATAGAAGCTTTTATTAATACAGTGACAACCAACGATACTCATTATTACACAGTTCAATAAAACGGATGGTCTTTTAAAGTGTGTTTGTATTTAAAAGGGACTTGTTCACGTTTTGGTAAATTGACAAAATGGATTATTTTTTCAGATCTGCAAATTTTCGTTGTAGTTATGTTATTTGAGAGGAAACTGTAATACTGAATATTTACCATGCTCTTAAATATCCATGTATTATGCATCTTTTGACGATGTTTAAACCTGAAAATTATAAAGCGTTTCAAACGCGAAACGATTGAATTATTTGGAGAGTTCTGTTGTTATCGTTTATATTTTGTGACATAACGAGGTTTGTTAGACTTTTACTCCAAGGGTCAGGGATTCGAGTTCCGATGTGGATTACTTTTTTTCTTTCTTTAAGTTTAATGTTTCTTCTTATTTTACACTGGAGCTAATTAATTCCTTTGTTTACATTTTTCAATTTAAAGCATTAAATGACAAACTGCAAACATGACACAATCTGTGAACAAGTCCCTTTAATGTGTTCTACAGGTTATTAATAAGTTGCCTCGAGGATTTTTTTCCGCGGAGCCAATTTTATTAAAAGACATGTTTCGTTCATTGTTAGTGTCCTTCGTTAAAGTGTCTACTTATATAAGAAAGCTGTAGGTGATATTTATTTTAAATCATTATTGTCAAAGTTGTTCAATGAAAACTTGCTCAGCGTTCTTTTGAACGTTTCCAAGCAGCCATTTTGATTGTTCTCGTATGAACGACCGGTTGTAATTCTGAATCATCGAAATATGTTTAGCATCAGAAGAGTCTCTAAACCAGAGGTAAGGTGTGTTTTAGACGCAAAATGTATTACTTTATATCTTTAAAGTTGATTTCTTCCTCAACATCTTTATCATCTTAAGAAAATGTCGAAATACTTAACGCAATCTCGCTGCAGTTGCTCTTTGTAGAAACCAAGATTTGTGTGGAGTTCAACACTTCCACCAAAAACATTGCGGTTTCCACAACAACTGTTGCAAATTCAGAACTAGTGTTGCATTCCGCAAAAAGTGTTGAATGCGGGTAACTAGTTGCATTGGTCGCATCATCATCAGCAGATGCAACAGCAGTCAGCATAAGCGGAACCAGTAGCAGCTATACCATAGCATCAGCGACAACAAAAGAAAAAGCAGTCGAAAAAGGCTACCCTCTGAATTAAAAATAGTTAAAGCGATGGCCATTTATATTCGTAAAGTATTATGAGAACACCTGCGGCTTTCGGTGGGCGCCGGGCTGTTGGCGTCCAAGAACATGGCGGCTTCCAGGAAAATGGCGGCACGCAGAAAAACGACGTCCTCTCAATATTTCGAAAGTTTAAAACAGAACATCCTGAAACTTGAAGAAAAGTTTGTGGGTTTAATATCCCGGCCAAATTCGATAAACGGGCGTTTTTTGTGTGACATATTGGCTCTCTTGTTAATGAAAGATCATGGAATATGTATTTTAGTACGTCTTGAAACGACCGTGTCTGCTACCATTGCATGTTGAATTAGAACACAATCACTTGAATTCGTATTTTATCCGCCATACAAATGTGCACCACATATGCAATATATAACGCAGAATGTTTCCAATAACACTTATTTGAATAACTTAAAAAGTCTTCGAGTAATTGGGATCTAATTAGTACTATATACAGATATTGAAATCATGTTTTGGTTGGTTATTTGTTGGCGAATTTAGCTATTTTAATGTGCAAAAATAGTGTTTTTTGTATAATAATGAAGAACACAACCTGGCAATCAAAAACGCATGACGGTATAATACCAACTTTTGGCTGAGTTATTGTTCAATTTAACACACTTAATAATAAGGTCTCGCCAATACATACTCCTTTTTTTTATGTAAACAACGAAAGAGTATAACTCAACTTAATGCATGCATGTTCTTAAATGTCTTAAGAAAATAAACTTAGTTAGAGTAATAGGTCTCCCACGTGCAAATAGATAAGCAGTTTTAATTAGGCTGAAATCATTTCACATCATGGCATTCTTTTTACGAAACCGTTTATGTAAAACGCTGACAAAACTATTATCTTCCCTATCAACGAGACATACAGAGATTTCATTCGACGCAGATTCCCGCATTTTGACGCAAGCACATTGAAATCGGTTTGCTTATGACCGAAACAAATTGTCTTCCTTGCGTCAATTTGACCCAACAAAATCCTATTCAGCGAGTCAACATCAATCATACATCAGGAGTGCCATGGTAATTACCCAGCTGTGCCACTAATTGACATATCACACATATGTATTTAAAACGTCCTCTATTGATTTCAGGAACCACATGGGATGTCGTTTATCTTTTCTCAATTTCATTCAGGTCAATGAAATCAATGTTTGAATGGAAAACTCACGATAACAGCTCTATTTATAAATATCTCTCTTGTATAATATTGAGACAAAATTGGTTAGGTGCCTCGATCCTTTGAGTTGATATAACAAATCTCAAATTAGTATATGATCCAATTATATTTTTTGGAATCTATATACAACTAAAAAGGCTGGCTGGTACACGCGCTTCTAACCTATGTTACCCAGGTTCAAACCCAGTTCCCGAAATCATGTGAGTTTGGTTGGTGGTCACCATACCGGACAGGTTGGGTTTCCTCCGGGTAATCAGTCTTCCCCCAAAACACAAGACCTCGCAAAAATATTGTTCATTGACTCTTTAGCTCAAGTATGACACCATATGCAGACGCGGCACACAAAACATAGAACATTTGTATTTTATGTATCTTAACAAGCAACTTGTTCATAAAAAAGAACAATAAAAACATCAACAAATGAAACATGTGCAAACAATTTTCAATGTGTTCGTCTGTTATTAAATCAAAACGCGTCTAATTCAATTTTAAGTTAAAAACAATTGAAACCTTTAATACATTTTTACCTTACACAGCTTTCAAACAAGATATTGCCAGTTAATTATGTATCAACTATTATAGTATAATACAAGTATTCATGAACGTTTCTTTCTTAAAACGATTGTTCTGTTAACGAATGTAATATATAGTTCCGTGTTCGTAAATAATTAGCACTGGAATTTTTATTTTAAAGTGAGATTGTACGATTTTCATATGTGTTAAATTGTAATATATTGATACAAATATGTTACAATAACACAAAATAGGCAAGAAGAATTATACATTGAAGACGAATTTCATAAAATGCAGCAAAGACAAGTAAGCGCTGGTTAAAGCCGATGCCGACACTTTTACTCGTATTTGCTAGGAAACAAAATTGTGTCTTTGTGTCGTATGAACGAATCTGCACTTAAACTAAATTTAGATTCACATTGTACATGCATGATATATATGCTGGCNAATATGAAGTTGCTATCTTCAATATTGCAAAAGTTGTGACCAATGTTAAAGTTTCCGGACGGACAGACTGACTGACGGACAGACGGACCGACTGACGGACAGTTTTACAATTACATGCCACCCTTTGGGAGCATAAAAAGTTGTGTATGTTGAAGATAATGCTTAAATTATCCGACATAAAATGCAATATACAAAACTATGGTTATTTTCTTTTCCAGGTACCGGGCTTCCACGAATGGTTCAATGTTGTGTATGAACACGATGAAGCAGTCTACACGGCCAAGCTGTCTGCAGAGATGCACGCTGGGGACATCATTTTGAAAGCATAACGATATCTGATTTTAACGATATTCTGTGTTTACTGTGTATGTAAAAGCAATCTTATACACAATTTATATAATAATTATTTTTATATGTCTATGGAATTGCGGTAAAATATATATATAAAAGGATCATTGCTCGGTGGCTAAAATTTTATGATTATTTCATAATTATATCATAATGTATACAGTGTCATTACAATGCTTAGATTTAGCAAAATTTCAAAATTATTTCATTTTGGGGTTTCATTTTATCAATGCCTCCTTAAAATATAATATACAAGTAAGTTTGTGAAGAGAAAAAAGAGAGTTTTACTGTAGACAAAAATAGGCAGAACATTTGGCAGAAAAAATCGAAAATTTGCAATATTCAAAATGTGATATCTCCAGCTATACTCAATGGATTTTGAAAATTCTTTCTGTTTTGTGTTTCTCTTATCAGGAGCTTTCATTTGATATACAACATCACCATATTTAAGAAAATTGAAACAAAAATGGGTTTCAGTCGCTACTTTAATGTTTCTTCTTATTTTACACTGGAGCTAATTAATTCCTATGTTTACATTTTTCAATTTAAAGCATTAAATGACAAACTGCAAAACATGACACAATCTGTGAACAAGTCCTTTTAATGTGTTCTACAGGTTACTAATAAGTTACCTCGAGAATTTTTTTCCGCAGAGTCAATTATATTAAAAGACATGTTTCGTTCATTGTTAGTGTCTTTCGTTAAAGTGTCTACTTATCTACGAAAGCTGTAGGTGATATTCATTTTAAATCATTATTGTCAAAGTTGTTCAATGAAAACTTGCTCAGCGTTCTTTCGAACGTTTCCAAGCAGCCATTTTGATTGTTCTCGTATGAACTACCGGTTGTAATTCTGAATCATCGAAATATGTTAAGCATCAGAAGAGTCTCGTAAACCAGAGGTTAGGTGTGTTTTAGACGCAAAATGTATTACATGATATCTTTAAAGTTGGTTTCTTCCTCAACATCTTTATCATCTTAAGAAAATGTCGAAATACTTAACGCAATCTCGCTGCAGTTGCTCTTTGAAGAAACCAAGATTTGTGTGGAGTTCAACACTTCCACCAAAAACATTGCGGTTTCCACAACAACTGTTGCAAATTCAGAAATAGTGTTGCATTCCGCAAAAAGTGTTGAATGCGGGTAACTAGTTGCATTGATCGCTTCATCATCAGCAGATGCAACAGCAGTCAGCATAAGCGGAACCAGTAGCAGCCATACCATAGCATCAGCGACAACAAAGGAAAAAGCAGTCGAAAAAGGCTACCCTCTGAATTAAAAATAGTTAAAGCGATGGCCATTTATATTCGTTATAGTATTATGAGAACACCTGCGGCTTTCGGTGGGCGCCGGGCTGTTGGCGTCCAGGAACATGGCGGCTTCCAGGAAAATGGCGGCGCGCAGAAAAACGACGTCCTCTCAATATTTCGAAAGTTTAAAAAAGAACATCCTGAAACTTGGAGACAATAATATCCCGGCCAAATTCGATAAACGGGCGTTTTGTGTGTGACATATTGGCTCTCTTGTTAATAAAAGATCATGGAATATGTATTTTAGTACGTCTTGAAACGACCGTGTCTGCTACCATTGCATGTTGAATTAGAACACAATCACTTGAATTCGTATTTTATCCGCCATACAAATGTGCACCACATATGCAATATATAACGCAGAATGTTTCCAATAACACTTATTTGAATAACTTAAAAAGTCTTCGAGTAATTGGGATCTAATTAGTACTATATACAGATATTGAAATCATGTTTTGGTTGGTTATTTGTTGGCGAATTTAGCTATTTTAATGTGCAAAAATAGTGTTTTTTGTATAATAATGAAGTACACAACCTGGCAATCAAAAACGCATGACGGTATAATACCAACTTTTGGCTGAGTTATTGTTCAATTTAACACACTTAATAATAAGGTCTCGCCAATACATACTATTTTTTTATGTAAACAACGAAAGAGTATAACTCAACTTAATGCATGCATGTTCTTAAATGTCTTAAGAAAATAAACTTAGTAAGAGTAATAGGTCTCCCACGTGCAAATAGATAAGCAGTTTTAATTAGGCTGAAATCATTTCACCTCATGGCATTCTTTTTACGAAACCGTTTATGTAAAACGCTGACAAAACTATTATCTTCCCTATCAACGAGACATACAGAGATTTCATTCGACGCAGATTCCCGCATTTTGACGCAAGCACATTGAAATCGGTTTGCTTATGACCGAAACAAATTGTCTTCCTTGCGTCAATTTGACCCAACAAAATCCTATTCAGCGAGTCAACATCAATCATACATCAGGAGTGCCATGGTAATTACCCAGCTGTGCCACTAATTGACATATCACACATATGTATTTAAAACGTCCTCTATTGATTTCAGGAACCACATGGGATGTCGTTTATCTTTTCTCAATTTCATTCAGGTCAATGAAATCAATGTTTGAATGGAAAACTCACGATAACAGCTCTATTTATAAATATCTCTCTTGTATAATATTGAGACAAAATTGGTTAGGTGCCTCGATCCTTTGAGTTGATATAACAAATCTCAAATTAGTATATGATCCAATTATATTTTTTGGAATCTATATACAACTAAAAAGGCTGGCTGGTACACGCGCTTCTAACCTATGTTACCCAGGTTCAAACCCAGTTCCCGAAATCATGTGAGTTTGGTTGGTGGTCACCATACCGGACAGGTTGGGTTTCCTCCGGGTAATCAGTCTTCCCCCAAAACACAAGACCTCGCAAAAATATTGTTCATTGACTCTTTAGCTCAAGTATGACACCATATGCAGACGCGGCACACAAAACATAGAACATTTGTATTTTATGTATCTTAACAAGCAACTTGTTCATAAAAAAGAACAATAAAAACATCAACAAATGAAACATGTGCAAACAATTTTCAATGTGTTCGTCTGTTATTAAATCAAAACGCGTCTAATTCAATTTTAAGTTAAAAACAATTGAAACCTTTAATACATTTTTACCTTACACAGCTTTCAAACAAGATATTGCCAGTTAATTATGTATCAACTATTATAGTATAATACAAGTATTCATGAACGTTTCTTTCTTAAAACGATTGTTCTGTTAACGAATGTAATATATAGTTCCGTGTTCGTAAATAATTAGCACTGGAATTTTTNAATAGGTTTTTTACACATTTTATATAAATTCATTTATATTTGACAAAATCAAGGAGTCTCACTTTAAAACGTTATGGCGATACACCAACAAATATATCTAAAACGGTATAAAGGCAAGCATTAACAATTAATCAATGTAAAACCAAGATCGTTACTTAAACTTTCAAATCATACATAAACACACCATGCACGGTTTCGGGTATCAGGCCATCAATCAATTGCTTGTAATGTAATGGATAGTCTTGGATATTATGCAACCCAAGTCAAGCCTGACTTAAAGTCTTCTGTTGAATGCATTGTATCACAATGCCGATATTTACCATATCGGGAATATTTATCTGAACACACTTAATATAATTAACAATGAAGGAGTTATAGTTTATTTATTTCATGTTTTACTTCCACATAAACGTGTCAAGTCCCATTGTACACATATGAGAAGACCCACGCTGATTGTTTTATTTCATTGTTCAAGAGATTCATGTATTCACTGCTAACAGAAAACTGTATAGAAACTAGCGTGAATATTATCGCTTTTTCCCGCGCTTAGATGGCAAATCAGTCAATGTCAATTTATTAATAAAACACTCATACTTTTAGGAAAAGCCGGGATACTCATTGCCTGCCTCTTCAAAGTGCATATTTAATCACTGTGCACTTTTTTGTTATTTTTATAACGTTTAAATCATTATTGTGTTCATGTCTCCAATGAACGCCTTTATTGGACAGTTGCACTCAAATGATGATGATAATGTGTGTACTATACCCATCACCACATTGTTCTGTTTGTGCTTTTTCAGGAAATAAAAGTAATATGTGAACAATGCGACTGGAACGAAGTTTGAACTATTACGTCTTTGTCAAACCTTGTCGTTGCAGAAACAACACAATCGCCGCACATCGTCGGTATGCACAACGTCTCATGATCAATTGCAAACATCTGAAATCCGATCAGATAAAAAATACGCAATTTATGCATAACTTATTATGTTCACGTATATTACAGTAAAAATACACATTTCAAACATGCTGAAACATTATCATTATCGTGAACTAAAACATGCTGAAACATTATCATTATTATAACGGTCACTATAAGTAGGTATGAATGATACTGATGTTACTTACCAATGTATATATAATATTGTTTTTGCTAAAAAAACAACAACACATATTTTGCTTATTAATTCAACGTCAACTCGTTTTTCAGTTACCAATTAAAAACAAGAAAACGATCTAATTTGTCTTAGAAATAAATATGTAAAATGTCAATGAATATAGTATTAATTATTATGTGATTGTAAGGTGTAGACTTAAAGCTTCAACTAGCGCACGACTTTTAATTTATGAAAACCGTCCCAGCTGACGAACACAAACACGCTTTTTTAAATGGAAAGATGTTTTTAAAATCATCATTATTTGATAATTATTTTTATTCTGCATGTATCTATATGGCGATTATAAACACATGTTTTCTGATATGAATCACTGTGCTTTGGTGCAACCAAGTTCAAAGCCTCTTTAATAAAAGGTGTGTTTCATTTATGACGAGCCCCTACACACTTACGTATGACGTTCATTCATGTGATAACCGTTGCCAATCAACGACCGGTGCGGGTTTTGTGTTTTGGTCTCATCTATGCTTAAGAGTAAGTGTTAATACGGATATCTGAGTTAAGGGCAGACATGAAGGAACGCAAATGACTATGCATTTGCTAAACATCATCGCGGAGTATGACTTTATACCACTATAACTGGGCACATATCTCGTTTGCTTGGCCCATACATGCGCTATAAGTAAAATACTCATTAAAAAAATGACAACCTATGATATCTTTTCACTTAAGAATGGTTGAATAAAAAAAAATGTACATGTATGTTTATATTTTGACGAATGAGAAAGCTTTTATTGAAATTATACAAAATTTCAACAGGGAGAAAATAACATTCTAAATGTGCGAAGGGAGATCCAAAATGACGTGCCCTCGTTCCATAATTGTATATCTATGTCAGTGAATAGATAATCAAGACATCATACCATCAAAACTATAGGGACACAATTACTGTTCATAATTAAATATGATGTCAGAAAGATCAAAAGTTTTATACTTGTATATAATTTCTATAACAATTACAACATTGCTGCTCTCTCATGTAATACCATGAACCGTATAAACACTGATTTTTTTATATTGTTGAAAAATAATAAGTGTATCGACCTCAGTTTCTCACACGCAAAATGGGTTGCAATACAATCGCTTGGATAACGATAATAGAATTTTTTAAGTGAGACTGCACGATTTTGTCAAATATTAATGAATTTATATAAAATGTGTAAAAAACTTATTTTACATATATTTCAATATAAATTAAAATAAAAGTTAAGAAGAACATGTGTCGAAAAATGCGAAATAAGCCAGATATTTAATTATGAAATCGAAAAAGGCTGTACAGCCACATTCGCCAGCATCAGCATCATGCATGTACAATGTGAATCTAAATTTAGTTTAAGTGCAGATTCATTCATACGACACAATTTTGTTTCCTAGCAAATACGAGTAAAAGTGTCGGCATCGGCTTTAACCAGCGCTAACTTGTCTTTGCTGCATTTTATGAAATTCGTCTTCAAAGTATAATTTTTCTTGTCTATTTTGTGTTATTGTAACATATTTTTATCAATATATTACAATTTAACACATATGAAAATCGTACAATCTCACTTTAATACAGAATTTGATTAGTGTACGTTACCTCGTTGACCTCTTGTATGTGAATGGTTTCTTCGTTTACTGCGCGAAACGTCTGGAACACGCTGGGCGCCAGTCTGATGTTGAAAACAGACGAGTTTGCACAAAGGTCACGGACCTCCTTCATCGCCCTCCCGAACACCGAAAACGTAGGCTGTTTAGCCTTTAACACGCCCGTGATTGCGGGCCTCAGAGTGATCGCAGCATTTTAGCATTAACTCGGCATTGATACCTGATAATCGCTCAGCACTAATTTTCTTGTAAAATTGAAAATGTTTTTTGTCGCCTTCATCGCCTCTTTTGCAGCCTCAATGGTGTTATACCTTGTTGCGTCTTAATCGAAAGTCAGTCCCAAAGCAAAGACGTTGTATTCGCCTTGACCGTGTAGACAATACAGCTTACTGCTCAGCAGAACTTGGTCAAGCGATGAAAAGAAATGTGTCATCAGGCTCACAAACCCTGTCGGCGTCGTGTGAACCACAAGCTTGTCCACGTGACACACGGTGAAAGCCATAAGGCACATACGCTCGTACTGTGTGGACTAATATTTCTTGTTGTGGAGCAAAATATCGGCTATAGGATGAGGGACATCATGGTAGAGACTCGTATTGGTTCGATTTTTTTTTTATCTTTTCCAACTTGTCCTTCAATTCTGAAAAAAAGACACTTTTTAAAACTCCGTAAAGTACTGATAATACATGTAGTTCTACTACAAATCTGAAAACAAAAATGTATATTTTAATTTTCTATATATTTAGGTGGTACATTGTATAAATCATGCAGACCGATTCTAAAAGTCGTTTACTGATGCGACGCTGACGACATTCTGCCAAAATAGTGTGATGTGATTGGTTAGTGAAATAAATTGTAGCCAATAAAAATGCTCAACATGGTATCGAAAAATATTAACGATAATGCCATACAAATTCGATTCTTTGTTTAGCGTCAACTTGAATTAAAAAAAAGTACAAACCAGGCAGGTAAACAAACGCCGAAAAACTAGTCATATACAACTGTTCATGGAAGGACAAAATGTATACGTGTAAAGCTATCAATATTTATCATCACCATAGTATACGTGACTTTAACAAAGCAGGTTTTAAATGTAATATGGCTTGTACCATTCTTGTTTTTGTAAAAAAACGCCAGCAATATCCAACATCAATCTTAAGTCATCATCATGAGTATGGACGTCTTAAAACTATCATATCACCGGGGCTATTTTATATCTAAAACAAACAGATACATATTTTAAAAGTAATTCTTAAAACGGCAATACCCACTATTACTATTAAAGACAAAATTAACAATTCTCAAGCTTAATGATTATGAAATTTGCGGCACTGATAAAAACGCCAGTCTCATACACATTTGAAGTGTTCTTAAACCGGCTACATCTAATTGCGAAAGCAGTAAATAATATCCATAGTGGAGAAGATTGTAAAATAAACTGCCGTGGTAACATTTCCAATTGAACTTTGGATCTATGTAAGCCGTCTGAGTGTAAATACAATAACAAATACATTTTTATCGTTTCTGACATATGGTCAGTTTAAAGAATTGTTTATATATTGAATAATTTACCACATTGTCAAAATGAGGAGTGTCTTACGTTCAGGCACCCAAACCTACCCGCCCGCAGACGCTGAATAGAAAATCTTATTGGTATTGGCTTACAATATTTATGACGGTTGTACCAAATCGACACGGGAAACACTTATATCACGCTCCTTTAACCACTGTTATGTTTGTCTCCAGACCGACCGCGTATTGCTCCAGGGTGTCTGTCATACAGTCCAGCAGGGAGACGGTGTCCGGAAACTCCTTGTGCAGAGCGATCTCTATGGACGCGGTACTCGGGCGTGAGGCCTGATCTATCTCCCAGCAACGCTCCATAATCATCCGGATAACGTTCGGCGTCTTCTCGGTAATACGTGGTCGGATTCCGCAGGTGACAACCGCATTCAAAATCTCTGTTGGTTTAAGGATGAGCTCTGTGTAGAGAGGTTTGCGAGAAAAGATCTCTTGATAAACCATCGCCAGGCTATAGGAATCTGTTTCCGGTGTGACGTCGCTGCGATATTTATTGACCTCTGGAGCTGTGAATAAAAGCAGTTCCGCGGATGATTCGACTTCAGGGCTCCAGTCAATTGGTAAGATTTTATTGTGACTCGTGTTGGATCTGCTGTATTTATAAATACAAATTTCGTTCCACGCAGTTACTCTTTAAGTTCCATATACTGTCGGTGAAACAGCATTCGGACGACAGTCGCCCGTGAACTATGTCTATCCGTTGTAAATATAAGATGGCGCTAACCAAACATTTAGCCAGTATTAGAAACATTTTGTCGTGGAATTTTAATTTAGGGTCTCTTAGTATTTCACTGAGGTTGCCCCGCGAATGACACATGAACACAGAATGCCACGATTTAGACATGGTTTACGTGTTTAATCTGCCATAAAATCATCCGTCTTTGTTTCAACGAAAAATATTGTTTTCGTCATTTGAGCACGTGCGAATTAGACGAAAACTACTTTCCCTTGTCAATGTAGTTTCCGATAGGTGGCTCTGTAAGAGAGCGTTTACCTCGTGGCCGAGTAACTCTGTTCCGTCATTCAGCATTGGGATTGACTGAGCGATACATGTGTTAATTTTTCGGCGTTAGCTGAATACGCCAGGTTTTCACCTTAGCCTGACCTTTGTAAGCGACCAATCAATTCGAATATAAATTTTCCCGCCGGTGGGCCTGAAACTTTTCGCAGAATAAAACGTGCAATCTACAAACAGATTTCACATTAACATTAAAATGTTATTCCATCGACTTTCATTTTTTGGCAAGTATTGGGTATGAAAAGGGATACTACAGTTCGTTTAGCAACGATGTTAACTGCGTATTCAGCATGAAACAATTGTATCTCTTATGATAAGTTTGAGAGATAGAGCAGTTTCACACTTAATTCTCGACATCAATACAGTTTGTGTGTGCCCCTTTATATTCAGATGATTGTCAGCGCCTGAGCGTTTGTACTTAAAGGCTATATTCGCATATTAAGTTATTATTACCATATTGCTGTCTGTGTACTAGTATATTTTAGTTCATAAAAGTATCGTTTTTCGATATCCTGATATTAGTTTTGGCCAAACCATATTCAATTGTTTTCGAAATTGACCATTAAAAATTGAAACAGGGCGTTACATTAATTTACCAGTGTCTGAAAGAACATGTCCTTTTTGTAAGGACTTCATAGAGACGGAAATGCATGTTTTACTTTTACTTGTATGTCCTCTATATAATCAAATACGAAATGTTATTTACCAGAAAGCTCAGTTTTTAGATTCTGGTTTTCAAGATATGAATGATAATGCTAAATTTGTATTCATGTTTACTCACTCAGACATTGTTAGGGTCCTCGCAAAAACCTGCTGTGATATATTGAAATTGAGAAATAACATGTTGTATAGTAAAATTTTTAGTGAGTAGATATTTTAATAATGATAATATTTTTATTGTAAATGTATAAATTTTAGATGTATAGGAAACATGGCCACTGTTTGATCTCCAAATTCTAAATGTATGGTAATTGATTTGACATACTTGTTTAAATAAACTGTTTAAGGTTACTATTATATGTTTATTAACCATACTATAAATTGGTTGTTAACTTTTCATCGAAACAATATATCTAAATATTTCAAGATGCTTTGTTAGATCGCTGAACACTGGCTATGTTTCTTAGCATAGTTTTGCTTCCAACTACTATGATAACGTGTTTTAGTATGTTTAAATATGTTTTATGTTTTAATATGTTTTATAGTCTCTTATAATTCTTATAGAATGGCTGTATACATGTATTTATAAAATCGTGTATATGGATGAGACTGGAATAAATAAATATATATATATACTAAAAAGGCGATTCCCAAACGGCAATTAACACATTAGGTAGGCGGTAAAGATGAGCGATTGGGCAGAAATCCTTCATTTGTCTGCTGACTACNTTTTTTTTTTTTTTTTTTTTTTTTATTTAATAAAAGACATACAATGTATTCATGAATATGATCATAAAGCAAAGTGATACCATGTAGCAGCAATAATGTTCCAACATGTTATACAAGATATGCTAATATATACTTTTTTGACCTTGTGGTTTCCTTTTGATTACAAAAAAAAGCAAACAAACAAAAAACAACTTAATATGTATTTTGTCTTTAGTTGTTTGTGATAGGTGTTTAAAATAAATAAATAAATAAATGAATAATTATGAATAAAGATGAGTTGCATAAAGTGGGTAGAAAGCAAACTGGACATGTTATGAAAGTTTCATGTGTTTCCATTTTTGTTCAAATATATGTAGTGTATCATTGTTGAGGGCTATTTCTTTTTCAATTTGAATCTTCAGTTTTAAATAATTGATAAAACAGTTCATTGTAGGTGTTTGTTTTCTGTATTTCATGCTGAATATGAAATATTTCATTAATATAATAATGTAATTCACAGCGTTATTAACCTCTTGTATTTTGAAAGTATTTACCCTTTAACTGATGTCTAAAAGAGATAGTTTAACATTTAGTTGTTGTTTCTCTAGAAAGGTTGTCAATTGATCCCATAGAGATTGAATATGTTTGCACTCCCAAAAAAGTTGTTCTATTGTTTCAATATGTTCACTACACATATCACATAGATTTGTGTTGGATAGGTTGCACTTAAAAATATATTTATTTGTAGCTATGATTCTCTGGATGTATTTATATTGAACATTTCTCAGTGTGCTATCAGTAGTTGATTAATATGGCATGACAAATATTTGTTTCCAAATTAATTCGTTTCCTCCAAAAAGATTTTGCCATTTAGTTTGAGTTTCAGAGATTTCGGCATGTGTTCTTTATCAGTTCCCTGTGAATACCGTACTTGAGTTTTATATAAAGTACGACGTAAATCACCATAACGGAAGTGCTTGCAGAGACGCCGATATATACGTACATCTTCCACGAGTCCTTCGACAACGGCGATCTCTGCTGCGATCTGCTGCATTATCAGTTCCCAAACGGTCTGTCCCTTGCATGTCATCCTCAGTGTATTATCAGAGATACAATTCGCCGTCTGCTTCTCAAAGGCGACAAAGCCCAGACGTCCCGCCGAGATGGCGGCCTGTTCTGACGTCGACAACCACACGATATACCTCACGAGTTCAACCGCGGCGTCACAGTTCGTCATTGACGTCATGTACACAATAAAATACGTAAAGGTTACGAGAGGGTAGGCAAATGAACCATTGGAGTTTACAATACTCAGATTTTCCTCAGCGCTCATAATGGCATCTTGGACAGATTTAATTGATGCGTTTACCATGTTGCCCTGGCTGTTTTGCAAATCGAAAGTACGATCCCAACTGCGCCGATTGTTGTACGCCCGAATTGTTTCAAGACGCTAGAGTTCCATTTTTATCCAGTCACATGCCTTTAAATCAGCCTGATAACCAGGTAACCTAATAACCCAAAAGTTATTAGGCTAGTTGACCACGTGACCTCGAATATCCGTCAGTCGCTCTCCGGTGACGGACTACTTTTTTATATTAATAAAATACCAAATACATGTAAAGTACTGTTACCTTTGATATTTATTTAGACGCATCACGATAGTTATCGTTTATATTACATATCATCCTATTTTGTTTCTTCTTTAAAATATATTACCGAACCAGCTTTCCGTATTTTATTTTCATCACTTGATTACGCAATTTATGGCGTATCTCGTGTGACGTCATTTCGGTGACGAAACATTCTGGGGCAACAATATGGAGGTGGTGGTTATTTTACAGTAAAATATGTGTTTAAATCAACGAACGAATCCAAAACGCATTTCGGATTGTGTGTTTGTTATTCATAACACCTTAAGAACAGACACTGGAAGTGTATATCGTTGTAATTTTATCGTTATTAGCATTGGATTAAAGTTGCCATTGAGTCTGATTGAGGTAAGCGTGTCGTTCTACTAGTTTTTTATGACTCCTGTCAAAGCCTAAATATTGGCATTAATCTATTCTATAGCACAGTTTCAGCTGCAATCGATATTTTAATTATCCAAATAATTTGCTTCGTGCAATTATAATTATTTCCAATTATATTTTTACTTGTGGCTCAATTTCATATCCGTTGACTTACACCATTTTGTTCAATTGAATTTTCAAATAAAATTGAGTTTTTGTTTTGCTGTTGCATTATTTTTTTCAAATTCTTACAATAAAAATATCACATTCTCGACCCGTTTTTAATTTCTTCTCATATTTTCAATAGGAAAATATTAAAAGGAACGGTTTAATTTGGAAATAAATTTTACGTGACACAATCGGTAGTTATTCGGTCGTTAGGAATGTTGCGTACATGTAGGAGGCACGATCAGATTTTTTTTTGTTATGTCAATAAATAATTTGTCTTTGATAAAATGTGTTAAAGGTATAATTCAAAATGTTGTAAATGTGACATGATAAATATAATAATAGGTTTTTGACGTGACGTTTGAATCGTGCCGTTGTAGATTCCTGCGGCCACATCAAGGCTCAAGACAAGTTTGGTGACTTTCGGGATGTTAAACACCAAACGGCACTGAACTAACCAGTTTGAACGTCAACAAGAAACCATATAGAAATAAATACCGAGCTTTTTTTATAATAAACAAGATGATAAAGAATTGTTTTCGGACACTATAAGAAAACTTATTCGACCCAAAATACACGTTAGATCAATTTCGTAATAATTATATCTGGACATCTTATACACGACTTTAAAGAAGCTATGAGGCGAGTTCACATAGTTGTTGTTTTTGTTAAATAACATACTACAAACCCTGCCACCGTTTGTACGTGACGCAGATCCGTGTAGTTTGCTTGTTCGGCCTCTGTGAGAATCGCATCTGAACCCGCATAATGCACAGCGGGACCCTTGCCCATGACCCTGTTCTTGCCTTCGCCGCTTCCTACGACTTCGTAACGCATGTCGACGTCATTGACTCAATCTGCGCAAGGCGAGAGATCCTGAAAAGCATTTTTTCATTTGGAGCAAATAATATTACACTAGACATACATAACTGCACATATTGCTGATGATTAAGCATACCCTGATGAGGTGTGAGAAGGTTAAACGGCCGTCGTGTTATGACTGAAATACGGTTGAATACAGAAAAAGGCAATGGGCACAATTTTACAATTCATATTACGACACAAGTAAATCAATATTAGTCTCGATTGCGTCTGCAAATAGTTAATTCACAGAAATTAATCACGTTCGTAAATAAGTTTATTTAATCATTGATAAGATAATAAACATAAATATTCACACTGTAATGTCAATTTATATGAAATAAATAAGAACAATTTTTGGTTTTTCATTTAAGCATGACTTTTAAAAACAAGCCCTGGAAAAGGGAAATTAAAATTAAGCCCTTTGGCTTAGATATGCTGCCAACAAACTATCCGTTGTAATATACCAATTCGAATCAAATTTGGTTTTGTATGAAGCAAATTATTTAAAAAAACATGAATAAATAAAGGTATCTGATGCACTGAAATAATGGAGGGTAAAGTACATGAAACTTTTTTTGAATGATGTCCTAATATTTTAACTTATTGACGTTGAAAACAAACAAACTGGGAAACAAAATGGAACTAATTGTTGAAAAGCGCTACGCTTAATAAAGCATATTTATAAAATATATTCTTAAGAAACAAGCAGTATACGTAGGTATAAAACGTATTGTCTGTCGGCTAATCTTTATATTCAACCATTGTTTGGTTTTTATTGTAAAGCTGATTTTGATGAATAAAAAGGTAATAAAACGAAATCATATACAGTCTCTGTACATTTTAGCTCTAATATTGTTTCTTTAATAAGAAGATTGAGTCCTCAGTAATACTTTAAGCCATTTTATAATAAAACGCTCATGTTTGAACCATTATCTGCATACATAAATAATGTTCATACTCTCTTTTCAAGTTAAAAGAATTAATAAGCTTTGTTTCTCAAATTTGAGTATGTACTGTAGTCTAAACACATTCTTAAAACAAGCTCAGCATGCTACTGAATCATTTGTGGCAAGTTATTTGAAATTATTTGAAGAATGATAAAGTAACAACAGTTTCAACAGTGAATAAGTACTCAGCAAATACATATGTGATATAGTATAGAGTATTTTAAGTATAAAAACAATAAAAACAAATGCTCAAAACACTGACCAATAATAATTGTATCTGCATGTAACACATTGAAATGATATTTTATCCATTTTCAAAAAAGACAATGCAACTATGAAATGCACTCTGATAACAACAAGTGGACATGAACATGTCATTAAACGAAAATCGACTTAACTGGATAGAAAGCTTAAAAGCCCCATAAACACTCAAAATTAACGCATTTTATGTAAAATATTTCGTAAGATAAAGTTAACTCATAAAAAAATAAGTGTTCCTTATAGCAATAGCCAAACGTTCAACCCCAGATGTGGTCTGGTAACACAGATTTAACGAGATACAAAATATATAGCTATTAAATCGGATTCTAAAAGAAAGTATATAATTTAGAACATTATAAAAATATGCAAATCGAATAAAAGCATACATTTAAAAGGCATGTTAAAGGCAAACAAAAAAACTCATTCTATATAGACCTCCGCTCTTCAGTGCGGCGACCAAGCATAAAAAATAAGGAAGACACACGTTTGGATATTTCTTAAGATATATGGTATTATATCATAATAAACAGAACACGAGAGAATTTGTTTTGTTTGATTTAAAATGGTTTCGGTCATATTCTTTGAAGGTGCTTCAGTCTTTATAATTATAGGGTTATCACTTAGTAATCAAAACTAGAATTGTTAGGTATTTATCTTCGTTGTTTTCACCATTTCATCGCATTTACATTTCGGAAATTGTCATCGCTGTCTGAGTAGCTTCCGGCAATATGAAAGGGGAAGTGTTAGATGGTTGGGTGGATATGGCAATGCTAGCTAATGATGGTGAATTTTAAATATATTTATATAATCAGTTTACTTTTAAATATTATGGAGAGGGGAATTTAGAACTGCGATTGTTTCATATCGTAGAATAGTGTTTGTGTCATTTGAATCATTTAAGCAATATTTCAATCCTTTGGTATCGCGCAGCTCGTATCAATTACGGAGTTAAAACATTTTGAAATGATTTTTATTGGTGATATGATTGCATGTTTCCGTTACGGTATCATCCTAACGCGTGGGAAAATATGAAAGTATGAATAATTGATAATGCATCTGGTTTGGGGATTCGATTTCCATCAAGTTTATTGTGACGTGTAATTAATTTGATTCACTGAAAAGAATCCACTTTTCGCGCATCTGTTATTCCTGCTGAATGGAGTGTCATAAAATATGAATTTGTTGACGCATCATAAATGTCTGTTTTTACATATCACGCGTCAATAAGTTGTTTCTATATTTAAATAGATGATAACCACAATCTGAGGGGTTTGCGCGCATTTACAATTCGTCTACAATTCGAGACAACGAGTTTACCAAACGGCACACTGTATTTTACCTACAAATTCCATTTTCCAATCTGCGTGGCCCATTGCAAATAGTACCTCAGACTTTTTAACGGTACGTGTATCGTTGATTTGCCTGTTACTATAAACAATTATGGAATAATGTTTGTTTTCCATCGAGTAAATTATTCATCACGCGATTTGCTCACTTCTTTAGACAGCAATTAAGCGGTTGTTGTCATCACCAGTCCCCGAAGGCGGAAGTTCGGAAGAGTTTTCTTATCCCACAAATGCCGATGTTGCTTTAGTGATGGCGGAGATAGCATCTGCCCAGACATGATGACATTTGAATAATTGTGCGAATAAAAAAACAACACTTACACCGCGTTATGTACGCATTTAAAGATCGAGCTAATTTTCGATGTAAATGCAATCAACGACCGGGGTTTGTAGAAATGCGTTGATTAAATTGATATTCGTCTAGACATCGACTGCATCACTATAATTGCAATTATTAACGTCATTAATTCAACGCGCGTCATAACTGGTAGTTTTGTTATTAATTGAAATTTTAATAGAAAATTAATATCAGAACACTTCATTAAGACGTACTTTTTATTATCAAAATTAGGTAATACCGTAATAAAATCATTTTAAACGCCTCTTCTGGAATGATGAATACAACTATTAGAAACGCCCACTGAAAAAGCTAAACGATATGAATTGCTACAGGGACCTATTCGGTTTAATATGTCCCTGTACGGTAATGAAGTTCAAACGTTTAGTCTGTATATAAAAAGCAAATTACGGAGTTGAAACATTTGGAAATGATTTTTATTGATGATATGCTGTACGTTTCTATTACGGTATCATCCTAACGCGTGGAAAAATATGAAATAATGAATAATTGATAATGCATCTGGCTGGGGGATTCGATTTCCATCAAGTTTATCATGACGTGATAGTTAAAAATCTCGATTTACTGAAATGAATCCACTTTTCGCTCATCTGATATTCGTGTAGACTGGAGTGTCATAAAATATGAATTTGTTGACGCATCATAAATGTGTGTATTTACAGATCATGCGTCAATAAGTTGTGTTTTTTTGTGTAAAATAGATGATAGCCACAATGTAGGGGATTTGCGCGCATTTACAATTCGTCTACAATTCGAATCAACGAGTTAACTAAACGGTTCACTGTAATTTTCCTACAAATTCCAGTTTCAATTTTCCAATCTGCGTGGCCCATTGCAAATAGTACCTCAGACTTTTTAATGTTAAGTGTATCGTTGATTTGCCTGTTACTATAAACAATTATGGAATTATATTGGTTTTCCTTCGTGTAAATCATTCATCACGCAATTTCTTCGCTTCTTTAGACGGCAATTAAGCGGAGTGTGTCATCATCGGTCCCCGAAGGCGGAAGTTCGGTGGAGTTTCCTGATCCAAAAAATGCCGATGTTGCTATGGTGATGGCGAAGATGGTAATGCAATCAACGACCGGGGTTTGTAGAACTGCGTTGATTTACTTGAGATTCGTCTAAACATCGCTTGAATGGCTATAATTGCAGTTATTAACGTCATCAATTCAACGCGCTCTATAACTGGTAGGTTTGTAATGAATTGAGATATTTAATGGAAATCAAGAATCAGAACACTTCATCCAGACTTACTTTTTTATTATCAAAACTAGTTAATACCGTAATGAAATCATTTACATACATAGCATCTGCTTGAATGATGTAAACAGCTATTAGAAACGCCTACAGAAGAAACTTAACGATATGAATCGCTACAGGGACCTATTCGTTTTTATATGTCTCCGTGCGGTAATGAAGTTCAAACGTTTAGTCTTTATATAGAAAGCAAGCATGGCTGAGTGTTATGACATGCTTTTAACATTCTTTTTTACTTTAAATAAAAGACGAGCGAATGTTATTAAGAATGTCTCCCTTGATAACGTGTCTGTGGTTCATTATTCCTATATTTTCTTTTAAACAACATCTATTTTGTAAGAAGCGTGTTGTTGAATCTATATAAAGTGTCTGGGGTTTATTATTCCTATATATGCTTTTAAACAACTTCTATTTTGTACGAAAGCGTGTTGATGAATCCCTATAAATTGTGTGCTGACGTGCTTTATTTGAGGTTAGGCAACAACCAAAATATCGTATAATGAAATAATGCACCCACAGGGTCCATTTTTCCCCGTAACTTATTTTTAAATAAAAGGTGTCAATTTCTTTCATCATAGCTGTTTAACTCAGATGTTGACTTTGGTTAATATTTGGAAATATTCAGACAGTTTCCTGCCAGAAGGCGCGAATAAATAAATGGAATATTCGCTAAATTTTTTTTAGCTGAGTGAGACGATTTGAAAACGCTCCCTCTTGAAAACGCCCTATAAACATATGTAAATTGAACAAGGGAAATACTGCATTACAATCTCTATCGTGTAGAATGGCGTTAATAATGGCGCAAATACCCATTAGTATGTGGATATTTAATCAAACGCATCATTTACACACATTTTAGTACAGTAATTTATCATTTAAACATGTAAATGTGTCGGCAACGGCGTTGTTCGTTTATTATTCTATTGTCGAAATGTCAATATGGATTCAAACTTACCGGTATATTCATTTGCAAATTTAGAGAAGCAAATGCAATAGGCAGACCGTACTATTATATAGAGTAGTGAGTTATAACATGTTGATCGATCCTCCATTGTAACACAACTTGTCAAGGGACTGTAGCAAATTGTTATGACGCGAAAACGTTTCTATTTGGACATGGGGATTGACAAAAAGAATAAAACAAATCTGCTAAGACTAGACTGTGTTTGGGTTCTGATTAGATACGTTCGTTGATGTGATGAATTGAAATGCACAGCAGAGTCATTCTTGACACAAGTCAGTACAATCCTTTTTGATCTCAGAATTTTTACTGACCGTCTTTCATCATATAAAAAAAACCAACACCAACGACGTATATCTTTCTTTTTAAAGATAATTCTTGTCTTATTTTTTTGCCTTAGCCAACATTTTTTACGACAGTTAAAGAGTTAACGATGCAAAATTGCAGAATTATTCTGTCTGGTCCTTTCTCGAACGAAAAAGGCATTTTCCTCCGGTTCGTCTGAAACAGCCTGTTGAACTATGTTTGCAGATTTAGTTATTTTAGCGGCACTTGCTTCCTATTATGAAATGTTGTGTGTGTGGGTTAAATTTAAAAGCGAGATATGTGAATTTGCGTTTGTTGGCTTCCGATTATAACTGTATAACATGCAATGTAAACACTAATCAAGATCCTAAAACTACTATGCGTTGATTGCAAAAGCTGAGATACTTGCTGTGATTGGTCGAATAACATTTTTGACGATATGCCTCCAGTTATTAACCAGTTATTAAAGCGGAACTATACTCTGCCCTTATGTTGTAATCCATGAGTGATAATAGAAACAAACATTAACACATTTCAAAGTTACTGTGTATCGCTCACAAAGGTCAAGGACAAACTGGACCAGATTGTATGAAGAGGTAATTTTTTGCGATGTATTAAACTTTGAATGTGTTTGGGAGAAATCTTCAATAAATATAAACATTTTTTTTTCTGCAGTTTCCGATCGCCTCTGATTATATAAAAAATAGAATAAAAAAATATTTTCATTGCGCTTGCTCTTTTTTTTGAGGCGGTGGGGACAAAATCATCCAAACAACTAATCATTTTGATGTGGCCTGAGGATGTAAAATCACTAGATAAAATCCTCCTATTAATCAGTGAAAAGAACAATAGCTTATGATAATACTCAAAATGTTACCTTAATCAAGTTAAAGATAAAAAACTATTCCTACTGGTTGTAAATCACGGGGAAAGTATTAAGCATGTGATAATTGACGTGTTTGTTAAATAACTGTATGTACTTTATTCACTTAACTATAACTCACTGACTATAAGTAAATGGGTAAGTGTTATAGTTATTCCAAAAGTCTACATACCCTCTCAGTCTTTAAAATAAATTTCACCAACCTTGGATTTTTCATCAAATGTTATTAAACAACAGCAACAAAAACAAGAACAAAAAAAAACTGTTATTATTCCGAATTCAGTTTAGCATGTTCTTAAAATCCTTTACTAAATACACGCTTAATTGTTTCAAAGGAATCTCATCTGTATCATAAGAGAATTTTTTTTCACTATTTTATTCTCGAAGCACAAGTTTTACACAAGTACCGAAATACAGAGATCATATACATTTTCAGATAATGTGTAACTAATAACAGTAGGGATGAAAGAAAGAATATAATTATATATTAATTTGCAGTTGTTGAGGATGCAAGACATGCTATGCTGTTACCGTCAGCTGAATAAAGCGAAAAAATGGTGATTATGGACATATTGAAGTAAAAAAAGTTCCATGAGCAGTGTATTTTATTACAGGCAAAATCTCGTATTAATTTTATTTTAGGTGATCTGTGGTCCATCACGACTTCAACACGTGTTTTTGCAATAATTACGAGGTAGCATTTCAATAATAGGAGACATTTTTCATAAGCATTTTATAATATATCTCTGCAGATGCGTTAGGGAATTACGGAATTTACAGTGAAAAGTTATGTTCGCATGAAATGTTTCCTGAAAAATGGAATATTCGATGGGCAGTATTGAAAATCAGGACACCGTTCTGTAGTCATTATGTACTTTTTGTGAACACCTAATAATTATATACAATAATTTGTATCTCAATTCATGCTTCATTATATCCCGTCAGTTTTGTCTTTCATTTTTTTTAAGTACATGTATCACTTTTGTATGCGTTTGTGTTGTTTTTGTTTTGTTTTGTTTTTTGAAAATTTCTTCCGAAAATGTTTTTTTTTGCGGTTTTCAGTCACGTTTATTAAATTTAAATCAGTTTTTTGCTAGTCAAATGCATTCCTGGAAATTGTTTCAATATTGGATATATCTTTGTTTGCGCTTTCTTGGTAATTACTTCATAAAAATCCTTATTATAGTCAAAACACAAAATCACCATCTCGCAAAAAAATTTGAAAAAAAATAACGAAAAATCTTAGATATAGTATCCCAATTAAAATTCCTTTCTTCAATTGTATAAAATTACGCATGCAGAAGCCAAAACGTACCATGCGCGTTTAAGTTGATTATAATACTACTAATACTACAAACACTCATACTACTAATACAGATCAACATACTCAAATAAATACAAAATTTATTTTTTCAAAAGTGTTTTTCAAATAAATACATAAATTCAATCAAAACACAGAGATATATTGAATGTTTATGAATTGAAAAGTAACACAACAATCGTATTACATTTTACATAAAAAATATTACTGAAGTTTACAAAATAATGCACAGCTGCCATCAACCAATTTGTTTAATGTCATGCATTATAAAATATTTACAGACATAGCTCGGAAATAGTTAGCAAGGCAAATTACATACAACGCATGGCCACACATGTTCATGTCGTCTGGTAATTAAGCATTGTTTTACATAAACATCGGAATGACATAGAAACGAAAAAACAATAATTCGTTGGAAATTAATGTTAAAACATCATTATCTATTCTAGTTTTGTGACGCTGTGTTATCTATAAGTCCGCCTTTAGTCTTAACTATCCGCTTTTTAAAATTAAATTTAAATTAATTTAAGTTAAACTGTTGTGTTTGTGAATATTTTCATCCGCCTACCTGACTAACATCACATTTTACTTAAATTTCCGGTTATAATTATTCAGAAACAGGCTAGCAATACAATTTATATTGAAAATACAATTTTGATGATTCAGATCCAATTTCGTATACTAAATTAACATTTACAGTGCCTTTACATTAGATATGTATCGCTACATGTATCAGAACATGCCAATGCGAGGTTGTTTTATACTTATTAGGCGGAGAAAAAGGTATTCTTTGACATGTGCGTGCTCAATATCAGGTTGTTCAAGAAGTTGTCCGTATATAAGGGCCATTTGCGTGCTCAATATCAATCGTCAAAACCAATCGAAACTCAACTTTACCTTGAAAATAACGTCATGAGCAATCGATTTATCCATTTTTTGTCAACCAAAATGCGTCCACATGAACAGCTGGTACTTTAACAGTGCTATAGTATATGGGTCAGCCCAGTAAAATCGGGCTAACCACATGGATTTTAACTGCATTTTACAGCAGAGTATATATGTGAAGCAGTGTGCTCGGACAATGGTTTTTGACCGAAGTTCCGAGGGTAAATAATTCCATATTGGTTGCTTCGAACATTCATTCTACAGCTAGTACCTGATAGATACAATAATGTCTGGACGAGGTAAGGGAGGAAAAGGACTCGGAAAGGGAGGCGCTAAGCGTCACCGAAAGGTTCTACGTGATAACATCTAGAGTATCACGAAGCCCGCAATCCGCCGTCTTGCTCGCCGTGGTGGTGTGAAACGTATCTCTGGCCTCATCTACGAGGAGACCCGAGTTTCTCTAAAGGTTTTTCCTTTAGAACGTCATCCGCGATGCCGTGACATACACCGAGCACGCCAAGCGGAAGACCGTCACTGCCATGCACGTCGTCTATGCCCTCAAGAGACAAGGCAGGACTCTGTACGGATTCGGCGGTTAATAATCAAACGCTCTACAGAAGCAGCTCAAAAACGGCCCTTTTTAGGGCCACACACATTTTTCGAAAGACTTGTCTAACAAATTGTCAACACATACTTACATGTTACATAAAAGTGTCGATTCGACCCCGTATAAGCATTCATACATTAGATACACACATTTTGGTATGGATCGTATGGTTCATAAGTCTTACGCATTGTCCCGAAATCAGTACTTGTTTACAAGGCGTGCGAACGCATAATTATTAGGCATCGTCTAAGTGCATGATTTCGTTCGGCCCGAGTACCAGTGTTAATGGGGAAAATCATTCGTACTTGAAGGTTTCGTTACCAGATATGCGTCCTGGCCGGTGTTTGCGTTCATGTTTCGCTTTGACAGACGCGAATTGTATAAGCGTGTGCATTAGGATTAATTTAAATCACGATGGAGGAAGTATTGTTAATTAAAAAAATTACCAAGTATTAAAAGATCATTGATAATTTGCAACGCAAACATAAGACATCGACAGGATTGACTTTGCCTTAAAGCCGTAAATACGATAGGGCATGCGTCAATACTGCAGCCAATCAGAAGCGAGCGCTGTGTACACCGTTCTTAAGTAGGTCAATCCGTTTCGAGAGTGAGCCGTTCATATAAATAGCAGTTGAAACGCGTTGCCCACAGTATATTTATTATTATTATATTATTTTATATATGTTTTCTAACAGTATAGTCTTATGTAAAGATATTTTCAAATAATTAGATTTTAACTAAAGCACCGCACCCACTCTGCAAAGTCCCTATGTATATCCGGTTCAGCCCAGTAAAATCGGGCTGACCACTGCCTTTTTACAGCAGAGTATTGATGTTAAGCAGAGTGCTCGGACAATGGTTTTTATAACCGAAGCTTCCGAGGGTAAACAAACCAATCAGTCAGCGTTGCCCACATTCATTCTATTCGCACTAATTAGAAATCATGCCGACCAAGGGTGTTGCAAGCACATATAACAATTAGTGTGAAAACAGTAATATTATTGTTAGTCGGTGTTCAATTTCAATTGACGGTTCAGGAAATCGCGAAATATTTCATGACTTATCTCCACACTCAGACCAAGCTGAGGAAAACGGTTGATAGTCGCTGAAACCGCTTCCGGCTGGCCCTATGCTGGCGTCATCCGAATAAAAACAAGTAAGTAATAAGAAAGATATACCTGTTTAAAAACTCGATTTCTCTATCGAATCGAGGCATCGGCGGCCATTTGTTTCTCAAATCTGACCATGTGATTCTCCGCATTGAATTCCATATTATGTACACACTATCTTGCTATTCAATTATATTTGTTCAATAGCGGTATCCAATCTATACAGAAAGCTGAATGTTCAAATTATGTTTTATATAACTGTGACGCATACCCATGATATTACTTGTTTACTCAAGTAATTAAATAACACGAGTACAGATTTTCGTAAGCTTTATTGCTGAAATAAATTGTGTTGTTGTATCACTGGGAAAAACCTGGTTCTGTATATACTCGATTTTTTCACTCTTCTTTAATTTAGATTGATTTAGTTGATCTAACATAAATATTGGGTCCGATAAGTTTTCTTATTGTGTATGAAAATTCTAGTCTTCGATAATTAACTTTTTTTTTACGACCTTTTTTTTTATTTAATATCTCTAAAAAACAATCATTATACATGTACATAAATTGTAAACATGTTTTCATTCAAGAATATAACAATGTAATTTATTGACGTATATGCACGTACAATGGATTTTTTTTTCTTATTTGTTCTTTAAGATATACTTAATATGCATGGAAATATGCGATAAATGTGGTTAAACAAAGGGTTATTTATTATGTTTTTTTTTGCAATATGAAAAAAATAAATAAAAAAAACAATAGTAAAAGTTAGAAAGAACATAAAAAAAAGAAAGGCTGGAAGCTCAAAACTGACTGTCAAGTAATGTCCGATAAATTATATTAAATTGTTCGAGATTATCTTTTTTTAGGGCTATTTCTTGTTCTATATCAAAACGTTATTTTAGGAATGTAAGGAAATTTTTGAAATCAGGAGGTTGATGCATTCTTTTCAATTTAAATATATAATATTTTATGAAATAAATGATGAAATTAATAGTTTGTTTGTTTTTATTATATTCCATCTGTTTAAAACAAATTAATTCGTAGTTAAAATATAACAAAATGCCTTTATCATGCATGTTGTCCGCTAATCTGTTCCATAAATGTTGCGCTACTCAGCATTTCCAAAACAAGTGTTCAATGTCTTCATCGTATTCATTGCACACATCACATAAGTTAGAGCTCGTCAGTTTACACCGAAAGAGATATGTATTCGTAGCAGTTAGACGCATAATAAATTTATATTGGAAGCATCTTAAATTTGTATCCGTACAAGTTTGAAACACTAGCGTGTATATCTTTGCCCAATTTTACTCTTTATTTTGAAAAATGTTTTGCCATCTTTTTTTCGAATTTGTATTTTTTATTTCAGACAGCTGAAGATTGAATAAAAATTTAGTTGGTTTGTATGATGTTTTGATTATATCTAGTAATGATTTGTTCCTTAATCCTGTTAAAAACGCTCGTCAACAAGTTCCACTAAGTCTTTAGGTATGTTATTTATAAGACTATTGTATTTAAGAAAGTCATTGTCTGATGAATTATAGATATATTTGAAATCAGTAAAGCTATAAAATTTCTTCACGCAAAAGTCAATTAACTGGTCAACAAACACGATTCCTTTGTCGTGCAAATCTTTCCAGTAAAAGGTTTTATTTTCAATTTATATTTTACTATTATTCCATATAATACGTTTGCTGAAGTTATGTTCATAGCATTTTTTATATGTATTCCATCCTTGAATTATGTTTTTAGAAATTCGTTGTCTTTACATATGCGTTTAATATCTTGTGTTTGTAAATTTGATTCAAATAGCAATTCTCCACCGTATTTGTTTAGGATTGTATCATACATACACTTCCACATATTATTATTTTCTGTAAGTAGTCGTTTAACCCATGATCCCTTTATAGAATAGGAACATTTCAATGTCTGTTAATTAAAGGCCTCCATTTGTATATTTCATTATTATTTTGCTGCTGTGTTTTATTTTGTCGGGTTTACCGTCCCATAAGTAGTTAAATATTTCTTTAGGTATTTTTTGTATGGTGTTTTTAGGAGGGTTCGGTAATACAGTCAATGGATAAACTAGTTTTGGTAAAGCAAAAGTTTATAACTGTAATTTTCCCTAGTAAGGTCAATTTTCTGTGATGCCATTGTTTAAGACAATTACTGAATGCATTAAATTTGGGTTCTAAATTCATAAACATATTTTTTATTTTACAGTTATAAAAGGATAATCCAAGAGTGTTTGCAGCTTCCGATGTCCAATTAAATTTGTGATCATGGCAAAACCGGGTTGTAGTATTCTTGAATAGCCCTACTCTCAAAACTGTTGATTTTGAATTGTTAAGGTTTAAACCAGAAGTATGCCCAAATTGTGTTATTGTATTGACCAGATTTTCAAATGAATTTTGTGCACCGTTGTTTAAAAACGTGGCGTCGTCTGCAAAGAACGACTGTTTTATTTCTACATTATTCACGACAATACCCCTAATGTTCTGGTCTTGTTCAATATAATTAGACAGTATTTCAAGGTATTCGATTATTTCAAAAATTAGTTTGACATTCTCCCTAATATATCTCCCTTTTATGAAACCTGTTTGTGATGGTGCTAAAATTGAAGATATATATATTTTTTATTCTATTAGAGATGGCTTTTGTAGCTATTTTATAGTCTTAATTTAGTAGTGACATTGGTCGCCAATTTGTTAAAATAGTGGTATCCTTGTTAGGTGTAGGGATTTATGATATAATGCTTTGTTTTTGAAAGTCGGTTAGATGTCCGTGAATGAATGAATAGTTAATTGATTCGATGAAAGTTTTTTTTAATGTCGTCCCAAAAGGTTTTATAGAATTCTACTGTTAGTCCATCTGAGCCGGGCCTTTTGTCATTTTTCATTTCTGTTAAGGCACCATAACATTCTTCTTCGGTTAAGAAACCTTCACATATATTTGTATTGTTTTCACTAAGGCGTTTAATTGGTTTGTTAAAGAAATCAATATTTGATGTTTTATTATACTGTTTTTGATAAATGGATTGGTAGAATTTCACTTTTTCTGTTAATATTTCTTTTTGATTTGTTATAAATGTGTCATTTACTTTTATACATTTAATGTTTTTTTTCTCTGCGTGTCTTTTTTTCTAGGTTTGCGAAAAATGCACTGATTTTTTTCATTACTTTCAACGTATATAGCTTTTGATCGTAGTAATATACCGTTAATTTGTTTGTCTCTTAAATAATCCAATAACATTTTTTTATTTGATAATTCTTCTGTGTCTACATTATTTTTACATATCAGATCTTGTTCAAGAGCTTCTATTTCTTGAATTAGTTCTTTTTCTTGTTTATTATCCTCTTTTTTTCTTTTGACTAGAAATTTAATAGTTACATTTCTAATATTTCCTTTTACCAATTCCCATTTAGTGTTTGCATTTGAATGCTTATTGTTGTTTAAAACTTCTTGCGATGTTTTTTTAATTAGCGATTTATATTCGGTATTTAACAAAAGGCTGTTGTTAATTTTAAAGTAACAAGGTCCCCGTTTCTGTGATATGAAATGCATTTTTAATATAACACTTGAATGATCTGTTTTATATCCTGTTTGAATAAGACAACTGTTTGTTACATAACATAATGTATCTGTGACAAGGAACAAGTCAAGTCTGCTGAAAATTGGCGGTTTACCGTTGGAGTGCCACGTAAATTGACATTTTTTAGGGTTATGCATTCTCCAAAGATCGATTAAATTATTTTCGTCTAAAATTGTATGTATTTTATCTCGACACTGTTTGTGTGTATCGGCTCGACCGTTTTTCTTGTCTAAATTAGTGTCTAAAACAGTATTAAAGTCACCCCCGATTAAAATATTTTCGTTAGTATTTTGTAAGAATTTACTCAGAGTATTGAAAAGAAGAGTGTCGTCATTGTTAGGTCCATAAATATTGATAATCTTAAAACTATTTTCATTTATTTGTAGTGTTATGGCCTGGAGACGACCCGGTATAATTTCATTGTAGTTTTATATTTTTACTTGCAATCTATAGTTAATTAGGATTGCTACTCCCTCGCTGTTTGATTTCGTACCACTAAAAAAGGCCTGTCCGTTCCACTCCCGTTCCTATGATTCTACACTGCTTTTGGTCGAATGTGTTTCTCGTAATATGTACAACGCATATTTCTATTCTTTAATATTCGAAGACTTGATTTCGCTTTTTTTTTATTACCTAAACCTTTAACATTCATTGATAAAATTACTGTTTCCATTTTATGTTATAGTAGTTTGATTTTAACCAGTCAGAGAGCTTCCAGTCATTCAAATGAATCAAAAGATTCATTTTTTTAGTGCTTACAAAATTATTTAAAAAAAACAACAACAAATGACGTGTTTTTATTATAAAAAAGGATCGTTCAAAAATAGGTGTTGGCGACCCATTACTATTCATTCGTTCTATACATGTAAGAATTTATTGTACAAGCAGATGCGGGATTTTGCTTATAAATGCAATATTATTTTTCCAGCTATGTATTTCAATCAATTTATGTATAATTATATAACAACAAATGACGTGTTTTTATTATAATAAGGATCGTTCAAAAATGGGTGTTGGCGACCCATTACTATCTATTCGTTCTTGGGAACTTGGTCGAGTACCTCTTTCTGTTATTTGTAAAGAAAGAGCTGTTAAATTTTGGTTGGAAATGATGAAAAATAACGAATTACCTATATATCACATCTATAATGATCTATGCGATAATGTCAATACGCCTTGTTGGGCAAATAGAATAATTTCCATTGTTGATCATCTAGGCTATGCACATATCAGATTATTTTTCGACCATAACGTGTACTATTATAGTTTGTTGAAATCAAGAATAAGAGATCAATTTGTACAGAAATGGCATGATAGTATTATTGCAATGTCAAAACTTGATAGTTACTGCAAACATAAAACCGAATTTTGTTTTGAACAATATTAAGATGTTATAACTAGTGACAAGTTACGAAAATTATTGACAAGTATACGATTATGTTTCCATAGTCTAGAGATAGAAGTAGGAAGATATTATAACATAGAAACAGATAATAGATTGTGCAAATTATGTAATCAAAATGCTGAAGAATCAGAATATCATTTATTTTTATGTTGCTCAAAGTATAGATGTATAAGATCAAAATATATTGGAAATTGTTCATGGCCTACTGTTCAAAAATTCATTTTAATAATGTCAACACAAAGTAAAAAATGTATGTATAATCTTGCATAATATATTAAAGAATCCCTCTGTTTAAGACAAGATGCTCTTGAAAACCTAACTATTCTCTGATCGTTATGTAATATTCTGTTGTGTTCTTTGTTATATGTATATGAAATTAGTTTAATAGAAATTGTATTTGTATTATATGTATATGATTGTCTTTGCCATAAGTTTTATGTATTTGTAAATGGCCAAAGGAAAATATTTTGCCGATTGCTAATAAACTGAAACTGAAACATTATAAATTGTTAATGTGAACAAAAACAAAAATTTAATAGTAATGCCAATGTCGTTGGAATATATATATTTTTTTAATTTGTGTTCTGTACTGAGCTAATCCAACCTTGTTTTAATTTCGTGTTGTTTTTTCCTGTTATAATATGGTATAACATCATGATATTGTAACATCTAATGTACAAGTACCAAATTGATGGCATGAGTTACACTGTGCATAATATACATCAAAAACAACAATTAATCATAGAAAATAAAATGCAATACATGTAGACATAGTATCATACTATTAAGTTTCTTAAGCAGAGTGTACAACGCAGTATGAGTAATATTTTATATCTAGCTCAGTATACATAAAAAAGCTTTATTTAATTATAATCTACATTTGTTTGCATTAATTGCATTGCCGATAATAAACTTAGTAGTAACCAAAACATATGGGGGTCAAGCACTAACACCACTAACTATCTTGTTCTTCTAGTATTATATTAAGGGCGAATTGACATTTTAATATTATTGGATTCACTCTTAACACTCCATGATAGGTGTTTAATTAAGAAACGAATGTCTTCCTAATAAAAGGGTCTCAATTTATGTAGAAACTAATGTGTATACTGTACAGGGTCCATTACGTATCCCATCAACAATGAATGCATTAACAGCATCGAATGGGTAGTTTTTAACAGTTTCTTTAAGAATCTTGTATTTTTAGATATAAATAAGGCCGAAGGTGTGGATCAAACACGTATGCATATTAGTTTAAATATTTCGTATTTATGAATAGAAATAGTGTACAAATTAAAATGTGATGGTTAATAACGTATACAACCGTTATTTTTTATTTTTTAACATAAAGCATTTAACATATTTTATTAAAACATAATGCTACAAAAAACGTTCTTTAGGCATATTAAATTATAACTCAAGACGTTTTGTGTTTTTCTTAGTTGAAGGATGACACTTGCACCTTTTTCGTGAACCTGATATGCTGTTAATTGTCACAGTGTAATTGACGATGATTTACTGATCTTCCGGTTTTATTTCAATAGTGTCATGATCTTATGTTCGATGATGGTGAACATAATGTGTGACAATAAAGTGTCATTCGTGAAGGATGTGAGTCTCATGATATATATGCATATCCTATATAGTCATATTCCCATGCATTATTTATAAAGAATCCGAACTATATATCAACTAAACAAAATGGTGTCTAAATATAGTTAAAGCAAAACTATTGTAATTCCTTACTCAAAATTACTGGATGCATAAAAATAATACGAAAACAACCCACCATTCAATAAATTATTGAACATAATTAATATAACTGACAGTGTCTAATGAATAGACGAGGCGTTTCTTTGTCAACATATGGAGGCTATTCTTAATTGTAATATTGAGAAAATATTAATCAGTTGATCATTTGAATAACTTACTATAGATACCAAAGCTATCATTATAGTGGTTTTTAATAGGCATCATTATTTTTAAACTCTTTAAATATACATTAAGGTTCTCAATAGTTAATAAATACTTATGAAATATGGATATTAAACTAGAGGCATATATTCGCAGAAAACAACAGCATAAAACGTATAACTGTGCCTCATATATTATCAAGCACATCCAAAATAGAAACAAAAAATCCGAACCTTCGTCAGAACACAGCACGTAGCTCTCGCTGATATCCAGTTATGTTCAGTTATTATAATAATAATATCCGTATCTGCAACGAAAATCCAATGACACTTGTCTGTCGATGCAGGCACTGGAGTAACAAAGCGACGCTCTTCGGGAGTAGATATTGACTTTAATCCTTTCCATTTTCATCACAGATCATATATCTTATGATAGATTAGAAAGTAATTGGCGACATTTGCATTGGTTTAGCGTACGGACAACAGCGTTTCTTTGTCTGCCTCGACCGTTACGTGAAATTAGTTTTTTCGCTGCAAATATACGGATTATATTATAATAACTGCTAATAATTGGATATCAGCGATAGCTACGTGCTGTGTTCTGACGAAGGTGAGGAATTTTTGTTTTGATTTTGGATATGCTTTCTTAATAAAGTTCATCCATAACTAGACTCTGATATTTCTACTAAGTATAAAAAGACGGTCCGGGCCGATATGTTTTATAAGTGGATAGTACTGCTTTAATTTCAGATTTAATATTCATGAGGCCCTTTCCTTCCACTTAAAGCCCTTAACGCAGGAATTAGCCATCTCCGCTTTTCAGTCATATCCATTTAAAATATTCCCCACGATGCAAGTTAAAGAACATATACATGTATATGACAATTATACAACAAATATATGGAAATATTGCACACAAATATCAACGTTTAGAACGCAAAAAAATTTAAAAAATTATACAACACAAATATTAGAATTTTACAACACGTATATGAAAATAGTGCATACATATATGCATTTTTTGAACATATATATGAACATATCAAACATAAATATAAAATTATACAACATATATCTTTTTGCCATATATGTCGGATTTTACCACATATATATTACTTTATACAACAAATATATATATACAATTATACGACACACACATGGAAATATAGAATATATATATAGAAATATACAATATACATTTTATACACATTGAATTTTCGAAACGTTTGACACGCCATACAGCCGTTGACCATATTTATGGTCTGAGAAAGGATTTAGTAAATACAAGATTCTTAAAGAAACGGTTAAAAACTACCCATTCAGTCGTTACAAAAGCTCTTAATGCATCCATTGTTTGTGTGACAAGCAATGGTCCTTCGAAGTATCTACATTAATTTAAAGTATATTGAGACCATTTATTAGGAAGACTTTGTCACGTAATTAAACACCATTCATGGAGTGTTCAGCGTGAATCCAATAATATTATTATGTCATATTTCGCCCTAAATTTAATACAAGAAGAACAAGTTTATAAGAAGTCTTATTTCATGACCTCTAGATGTTTTGGCCCCTACAAAGTTTTTTTTTTATCGGACATTGATTTCATTGTCATACAGCAGAAGAAAACTTATAGGATCCAATGTTAAGGTCAGATGAACTGAATCAATATCAATTCAAGAAGCGTGAATAAATAGGATATTTTTAGAACCATGTTTTCCCCAGGGATACAACAACATCATTTATTTCAGCAACAAAGCTTACAAAAATCTTTAAGCCTACACTAATGATATACTAAAAGGTCTTATTATATTGGTTAAGGTTTGTATACTTGTTGTTTACAATACATAAAGAAGGAAGGAAAGTGCAAAAGTATATTAAGCGTGTGTTATGTTAGTGCCATATTATTACTTGAGTGAATAACAGTTTTATCATGGTTATACTTCACAGTTCTATTAGTAATAATTTGAACATGAGCTTTTTGTATAGATTGGATACCACTATGAAACACATATTATTGAATAGCAAAATATTGCGTACATTATGTGGAATTGTGTTTCCACAGTTTTATTATAGACAGTCCCGATAAATATGTTTAAAACAGTAATTATAAATCCGATTTAATATATAATTTTTGTTACCGATGGCGACCACCAATACACGACGTGGATACCGGTGTAGATGATTACGGTGAGACATGAGTGGAATAAATGTTGCATTCACTCTTTATAAAATAAGAGCGTTTACAAAATTGCTTAGGCATACAAAGGAACGGGGGACGAACGGACAAACAGACTTGCACGACAAAAGATCGACAATTTTCAGCTTTATTCGCAAATAAAAAGACAAGCTCGTTCATTATCTTAGTTAAAACATGTCATCATCGTTTTGTTTTTTTCGTGTAGCAGGCAATTATCCATTTCAGTACAGATAGCTTGAATAATATCGTTTTTTTTTTTTTTTATTGCAAATGTTACGGAATCGTGAATATTGCATTTTCACCGTCCTTAATTGGGCTTTGTTTTCACAATTTGTTTTAATAATCAAAATGATTACATGTATTTTTGAATAATTAAAATACTCCAATTTTCGTTGAGTTCAGTGATGCGTTGATATAATTTTTCAGTTTCGATTTTTATCTGAAAAAGTGTTTGATAATTTTGGTACGTGTTAATCGCTTTATAAATATCCGTCGCAAAAAGAATTCTCCGGGTAAGGGTACAAAGAATTTCATACATAAAGTGAATACCCCTTTTGATGCCATATATGAAGCATGCATTATCATCTGAGCTTGAATTATCTTTTTAGCACAAAGTATTAGGATACAGACCGTGTACAGAGTGCAAGGCGTTGGAAGGCAGACGTGACGCGTTAGTTTTCACAAATTGAATTAGAACAAACAAACATTGTTATACATAGAATGTTCAAATGGGATTAGAGCGAAAGAAACGTTCTTATTTAGTTCTTTTTCCTCTTTTCTCTCAGTATGAATTTTGCTGCATATTTGGTTTTTAAATGAATAAACAACAATTAAAATATGGCAAATTAAGAGAAACTTTGATTTTAGAGTTTCATTTGTTAAGTACATGTAATGGGTTGACATTTGAAATGTGGATGGGATATAAAAGTAGGCAGAACTTTAGCGAAAAATGAAAATATGTTTTGATTGGGGTAAACAAAACACGTTTGAGAGTCGTTCTATAGCATACTTAAGTATCAAATCGCGCGCTATAAATAATATATTTGCAAACTGCATCAATTATTTAAGTATTGGTTTAATAATCCCAAGTGTCGTCATCATATAGAAAAGTGTTAATGCAGAGGATGGAATTTGTGGATATTGTGTTTGTAAGTTCGCCGTAAATATAATCAACTGATAACATGTCGAATCATGCTTAATTATCGGAATGGCACCAACATTTGTGGCCATGCTCTCTATTTAATTGGCCTTGCATTATATTATCGAGCAAACGGACTGTATGTTAATATGTTTTAATGCACGACATTGAACATGATGTCATGTGTGCACTATTTTGATGACTTCAGTAATGTCATTGGAAGTTCGAATGAACGCAATGCGTCGAAGTGACAATCGGTATTTCATATCTAGATTTGATCCGCACGCGATTCGAACATTAATATGCCGTTTATTATAATATAATGGAAATTGGACAAATAATCACTTTGCTGCAATCGATCATGCAGTGAATGTGTTATTCGAATATTCTCACGCAACAGTCGGTGGAAATAATTAAAGTTGCTTTCATCTTTTCACAAAAATAAAGTGCCCTATCATAACTAGCAAACACTAGGATCACGTTTCAATGTTGATGCTTAGTTAAAGCTGATATGGAAACGAATAACATGTGATTAGATAATCGACTAACTGACTTTTCGATTACATAGCTTACTTACATTTTTGTAGTGTAGTCATATTCCAGCAACAGAACTTGTTGTCATGTGTTTCGCTGTAAAGCAATGTTGTTCTACGTGAGAAGATGCGCTTTGTGAAATACCAGATTAACAAATAAATAGTGATCAAATGAAAATTGGAATAATTCAAAAGCACTCAAAGCTTAATATAGTTTAGCTTGCATCGATACAATAATACTTTAAAATTGTGTACTACAGACAGAAAAAGATCTACGATGACTTAGTATCTTTAATTTGATATTTTAACGAATAGTTATGAAGTGTACATGGTGTGTAGCGTTTAGATTAACGAACAGAAACGTTCTGCAGATTTCATCAAAACGTTCTCGGAATAATACTGATTTGAAATTTAAGACGACACTTTTCATATCAATATCTGAAATATGAAGTGCAGCTTATATTCATTTTAAACCGCGTTTGTCATTTTTTTCAGGTTAACAATGCGAAGCCAATTCTTCCTGATATACATTTTCCTCGTGACACTAGTAAATGTGTCGGGAAAAACAGCGACCCTGTATGGAGCCGGAGCGTCATTTCCGAGCCAGGTTTACAGCGAGTGGATTAATGCATACAGGTAATTATATATGAAATACATTTGTTGAGCATCTCTTGCAGTTAATATGTCGACTTTATCTACTCATTACTCTAACCACTAACCCATTACACTAACAGTCAGTTAGAACTTGTTGAATATAGTACATACAATTATGTGCAACATTACGAATTTTACAAACATTTGTCATTTGTCAAATGTTTGACTTTGTTTCCAGTGTTGTACAACCAGTACGAAAAGTTTTTATCCTAAACTTTTTTAAGTTATCATTTTGAGAACTATTTGGTTTTGTACTTTTCATTGACCCATCGGGAGATGTTATCTTGGTGATGAGACATCCTAAAACCACAACACAGTGATTAGTTGTTCGGTGGTCCCCCCTCCGCCCTAAAAAAAAAGAGAAATAAATAAAGGGAAAACGAGCAAGCATAATCACAAAATATTTTTTATTCCATTAAAAAAAATGTTAGGACCTGATCCCGCGCGACATCGACAAGTTACTAGTTAACCAAACCAAAGCAAATAACTTCAAATAATCGTTTATTTTCCAGTAAGAAATGTTTCCAAGGAATAATATCAATCTGTTAATTTATATGGAATCTAATACATGTGTGTTTACTATTTTCACTAAAGGTTACATGTATTTTTATTTCAACAACGTTTATCTTACTTCAACTATTTAACAAAGGATCTGTAGAAGATGTTACTAATGGATGTCACTTTTTTCTTATCAGAAAATCCCAGCTTTATATAGTACTCTTAACGGCACACTGCGCCCTGTGCCGAGCACACGGCATAGTTCGCCCTGTGCCGAGCACACGGCACAGTGTGCCCGTCACAACGAATAGTGCGCCGGGCGCAATAATTATTGTGCCGGGCGCAATAAATAATGTGCCGGCTGCACATTATATAAATATAAATATTGCGCCGGAAACAGGTGCTCGCAAAAAAAAGTTCTTGGCAAGATTAAATAATACAATACAATGTTTACAACAACAATATCATTAGGCAATATAAAGACCTAAAATGGCCATTTCCTTTCATTTCCACTTGGGTACATTTTGCTTTAAATACTTTAAAAACAATAGAATAACGCTTTGTAGCCTGCAGCTTAGCTGAATGTAACCTTACAACGGGTATAGTAAACATCAAGATGGCTGACAATACTTTCACAACAGCATGTGTTTAACTTTAAATGGAGAAATATGTGGATTAAGACAGTTTTAACTGGTAACATTCACCAAAAATGTGCAAAGTAGCACTTGTAATTGATATGCATAGGAACTATTATAAATTACTGACGAAAAACGTTATTCTTTTACAAACACATGCCTGCCTTGCCAACAGGAAGTAAATATAAGCAGTTGTAAACAAGGAATTCAATGCACAAAATTGATTCTATCCTGTATAGCTATATGTAATTTTATTTACTGGTCATTTAGCCCCTGGGGTATAACAATATCATCGGAGACGATCGAAAATTGCCGAATGACAAAAAAAATCTCGATATTTATTGAAAATCTTTTCCAAACATATTCAAAGTATAATATATTGCACCTATTTTCCTCTAAATACAATCTGGTCCAGTTTGTCCTTGATCATAGTGAGCGATTGCTAAAAAGTACCCTTGAACGCGAGATGCGAGGTTGCGAGAATACGATTTGAGATAACAAGATCACTATGCGAGGTTGCGAAAAAAAACACGAAAAAACGATGCGAAATCTCGATATAAATATAGTGTTCTCACATATTTTCTCACATTACGACCTTCTTACCTAAAACCAAGGGCGAGAACGCGAAAACATAATGCGAAAACAGGGGATAACGATGATCGATCGACATCATGATTTCGCTCTAACCAATTGTGTTCTCCTGTTCTCGCAATTGTAATCCAGGTCTACACTTCGAAACAACGAAGGGCACTAACGGAGCACTGTATTTGTATACAAATTCCATTTTCCAATTTCCGAAGCCAATTGCAAATGTTGACGCAAACGTTTAAACATTTCGTGTATCGTAGGTTTGCCTGTCGCTATAATGAATAACGTTTGTTTTTCCTCGTGTAAATTATTCATCACGCGATTTCCGCACTTGAGCAATTAAGCGGATTTTGTAATACAAAATACCGGTCCCTGAAGGCGGAAGTTCGGAAAAGTTTCCTAATCCCACAATGCATAGGTTGCTATGTTGATATCGAAAATAGCATCTGAACAGACATGACGACATTGGAATTATTCTGCGAATATAAAAAAAGAAACCACTTACACCACATTATGCGTGCATTTAAAGGCTAATTTTCGATGTTAATGCAATCAACGACCGGGGTTTGCAGAAATGCGTTGATTTAATTGAGATTAGTCTAGACATCGCCTGCATAACTATAATGGCAGTCATTAACGTAATCAATTCAACGCGCGTCATAACTGGTAGGTTTGTAATGAATTGAAATATTTAATAGAAATCAAGTTGTTTTTATTATATCTAGATACACATACCCTCAGTGGTTCCAGACAAGAATTGTTCACAGAATGTTTCGAACCAAATCTTTATTATTTAAAATGAACATTGTTCATTACAATTCATGTTCTTTCTGTAATGAAAACGAAGAAACCACATTACATATATTCTGGGACTGCATTTTCACAAAGAGAATTGTAAATTATGTTGTAGAATTTTTAAGATCACATAATGTGCAAAAATGTACTGAGATTTCATGCCAAACAATGTTATTTGGGTGTACAAGTACTAACATGACTGATATTAATATTCTTATTCTTGAAATTAAAAAGTATATATTTGTATGCCAGAGAAAGGGTCAATTACCTTCAATAAGGGGCTGAATAATTATTTTTGCGTATCATATGAAATTCAATCTAATACAAAATATCAAGAAAAGGAACTACCAAACTGGTTAATTGTAAAACTTTTTTTCGATCAATAGAATAGTGTAATTGAAAATTGTGTTGCTTGTTTAAAGTATTGAATACCATGGTCGTTTGATTAATGTTTATAATTGTAATAAATAGAATAGTGTTATTGTAAATGGTGTTGTTTGCTTAAAATATTGAATACCATGGTCGTTTGATTAATGTTTATAATTGTCTGAAGTCCAAATGTTTGATTTAAGTTTATACTTTTCTGAATAACAAACATTTTTCCTTTTTTGTATCATAACATGGCATTTGTGTATGTGTCTGTATGTGTATGTGTGTGTGAACTGTATGATTGTGTCTACATAATGGAATGCATGGATTTTATTAACCTTTTTTATATCAACCAAGTTGAATTGTTAAAAAAACTCTATTGTATACTAACAAAAATTAATTGTAAACTAACAATACATTTTGTAATGTACATTTTCGGAGGTGAATAAACGCTAAAAATTAAAAAAAAAATAAATAAAAAAAAATCAAGTATTAGAACACTTCATCAAGACATACTTTTTATTATCAAAATTAGTTAATACCGCAATGCAATCATTTAATCGCATCTGCTTGAAATCTAATATCAGATCACTTCATCAAGACATACTTTTTATTATCAAAATTAGTTAAAACGTAATGAAATCATTTTAAACGCATCTGATTGAATGATGGAAACAGCTATTAAAACGATTACTGATTAAACTTAACGATATGAATCGCTACAGGGACATATTTGTTTTTATATGTCCCTGTAAGGTTATAAGTTCAAACATGCCCATGTTTAGTCTTTATATAGCAAGCAAGTAAGGCTGAGGGTGATGACATGATTTTAACATTGTTCATTGCCTCAAATTAAAAGACGAGCAAATGTAACTAAGAATGCCGTGTCTGGGGTTCATTATTGCTATGTATGCTTTTAAACAACTTCCATTTTGTACGAACACGTAACCGATTTGTTAAAGCCTCATTAACAGTTCAAGAGTTCACTCTACGGATCTGTGAATTAATAGTGCGAGAATGCGAAAACACGATGCAAAGGCACAATATTAAGATGCGACGTCGCGAACCACGAAGCGAGATCAAGAGAATACGATGGAAGATAGCAAAACAACGACGCGAGATCACGATATTAATATCGCGATCTCGTATCGTGGTTTCCTGATCTCGATTGGGCATAGGTCGAGAACTCGAGATCGCGATGTTAGCCACGCAATATCGCCTTCCGGTTGCATTTACGCAGACATGTAATGTCATCGGTATATCGACATTTAATAAATTATAATAGTTTCATGACTATGGGTATAATAATAAAAATTGTTGCAATGATTTAACTATGTTTATAATTTCTATTGGTTTATTGTTATTTTTTATATTAAATCCGTTTTAATATTTTTAATTCTTGCTTAAAATGGTTTTTATTTAAACTGTTATTTTAAATCGCATTTCCGCTAAACAAATTGTTTCTATTTTATTTTCGAACCGCTTTATTCTGCATGCTAATCGCTTAAATGTTTACTATTTATTCTTAACTGTAATACGCGAAATTGTTTACGAAACTAATCTAGAAATATTACCTTTGCCCGAAACTGCAATCGGGATCACGCATCGTCATCTCGCGTTCTCGAATCGTGATCTCGCGTTCTCGCATCGCGATAACGCTTCATATCGCGTTTTCACCCTAGTAACGCAGCGGTTGACGAAAAAACGAGTGACCCTAACGGAACACCGTTAAATGTAAATGCGCTCAAATCCGTTACAGTGTGGTTATCGTCTATTTATATAGCAATAACTAATTGACGCGTTATCTGTAAAAACAGACATTTATAATGCGTCAACAAATTCATATTTTATGACACTCCATTCTGCAGGAATAGTATTTGAGTGCTAAGTGGATTCAATGGACGGAGAAATTTAACTATCAAGTCAGAATTAACTTGAGGGAAATCGAATTCCCAAACCGAATCAATTATTCATAATTTAATATTGTTCCACGTGTTAGGATAATATCGTAATATAAATATGAAAGCATGTCAACAATAAGTAATACGAGATACTCGATACAAAAGGATTGAAACATGGAAACATTGCTTAAATAATTCAAATGCCACAAACACTATTCTGCGATGTGAAACAATCGCCGTTCTATTCTTTTCCTGTCATAATATTCCAAAGGACACAGATGATATAAATATATTTAAAATTCACCATTATTAGCAGACATTAACAGTTCCATATCCATCTAACCATCTAACACTCGGCTTTTCATATTGCCGAAAACTTACTCAGACAAGCTTTTACAATTACTGAAATGTAGATGTGATGAAATGGTGAAAACAACACTAATCAATACCTCACAATTCTTGTTTTAATTATTCTGTTACAAAACTATAATTATATAGAAATAGACACATCAAAAAAATGTGTCTGAAACCGTTTGAAATCAAACAAAACATATTCTCTTTTGTTCTGTTTATTATCTATTACCTTCCATTTTAAGCAATTTCCAAATGTGTGTTTTACTTATTTCTTTTGATTGGGCGCCGAACTTAAGTGCGGCGGTCTATATGGAATGGTATTTTTGTTTGATCTGGTAGAAGATCTTTTGATACGAACTGTCTTTTTCATGTATGCTTTTATTTGATTTGTGTATTTAAAGTTTCGTCAATCATTAAATCTTTCCTTTATAATTGAATATTTATCGAAAGCGTACACATGCTCAAATCGTGCAATTAATTGATGATCCCTAAATGAGAGGTCGTACTTTGTGTTTTCAACACGCTGGAAACAGGGACCGTTCAACCAAAATACCACGCTGGGCCTAGATGCGCATCGATATTCGGCAGTTAGGATCTATGTAATGTTTATACAGCCTCTGTCATTTCACCGCGATGTTTGCTGTATTTCCATAGTTCCTTTATAGTATTTTGTGTATACTCATCATACATATACATATATATATATATATATATACTTGTATAAAACTGTTATATGTCACGCTATTTGTCATTGATATTGGTACATCCAAACAGGTACAGGTGTCTGCAGATTCGTATGTACAATCATTTGTAATTACGCCCCGCATCGAAAACATTTTTCAGTACTAGATTACTTTGTAAATACATTCATCAGTGTAGTTATTCATTAATTGTTTGCAGTTTTTGGTGAAATAAGTAGCCATATATGTACTATTAATTAAAATAACGTCATTGTTAATCCCCATGAATTGTACTTTTCAGTGTGACATAAGAGATTACTATCCAGTTTATGTGATGTTCATTTTAATTACATGTTTTTGTCAACTTGTTGTTATAACAGTAACTTTCATAGTAAGATGATCTCTTTTCAAAAATGGGTAAAATGCTTTGGATTGATTTAACACGCAGACACATTTTATACTGGTCAGTGTTTGAGCTTTTGTTTAATTGTTTATTTACTTTAAGGACTTAAATTTATCATACTTCAAATAATTTAAAATAACTTGCCACAAATGAGCCAGTATTAGTTTGAGCTTTTTTTTTGCGAATTTGTGAATATAACAGTAACAAGAGTTCCGCGGTCGGAGACATATGCCACTAAACAGGGCCTTGATTTTCACACTTATTCTGACAGTGACCTTGACCTTTGACCTAGTGATTCAAATTTTAATAGGGGTCATCTACTGTCCAAGGATAATGCACATGTGAAGTATCAAGTCAATCGGTAACTTGGTTGACGAGTTATTGATCGGAAACGATTTTTACTCTACTGTGATAGTGACCTTGACCTTTGACTTAGTGACTCAAATTTCAATAGGGGTCATCTACTGTCCAAGGCCAATGCAATTGTGAAGTATCCAGGCAATCGGTGAATTCGTTGACAAGTTATTGATCGGAAACGATTGTCACACTTAGTGTGACAGTGACCATGACCTTTGACCTAGTGACCCCAATTTTAATGAGGGTCATCTACCATCCAAGGCCAATGTACATGTGAAGTATTAAGACAATCGGTCAATCCGTTCACAAGTTATTGATCGGAAACGAACTGGTCCACCGATAGACACACAGACCGACAGACACACAGAACGACAGACCGACTGACAAACCGACCGATCGACATCCATCAAAACAATATACCCCTCTTCTACGAAGGGGGGGGGCATAATAATTTAATAAAATATATCGTACAGACACGTTACTTTTGTTTATTAAACGTTCGTAAATACTAAATATGTTTCGGACATAGCATATCAGTAGTATCATTTAAAAAAAATGAAAATTACAGTACATATTCAAATTTGAAAATCAAATATTATTTATTCCGTTCAACTTGTAAAGATAAAAATGAAAATTATTAATTAAGGAAACTAATGGTTTATTTACAAAATGAGCGTTTTATTATAAAATGCATAACAATCATTATTTCAAAGTTTCAAAGTTTATTGGCAATTCGGCATTATGCCTTTGACCAAGTACAAATATACAAAAGAGATATGTCCAACACGGGTTATAATTCAATATAACGATGTAAAGATGAACAAATATGACAATCATAACACAAAATATGTATGACTATCTAATACAATAATGTTTGTAAACATGCCATTATTGAGCAGCTAGTCGATTTACATGCTCACATCTAAGTTTGAAAGCTTCAACCGAAACATTTTCAATGTGTTTGAGCTTAAGAACATTAGTGCAAGACATCATTGAAATGTATTTACTTATGGTAGGCCAGGATGTCCTGATTCGGATTCACAAACATTCTAGTTACAGAGTAAGTTTACACTTGCGTTCTTCTCGGGACAATCTACTATATCTGCCAACTTCTATTTTAGACAATGGGAACTTAATCGAAATTGGATCATTTGGATTCGGACTTATCATTCGATATACAATCAAGGTATTTTTCATATTCGAAGTTTGTTTTAAATTTTAAGTAGAATACCATTTTGGACTGTTAGCTAATGTATCATTCCATTCTTGAACAAATTGATCTTTTATTCTTTGATTTACCATGTATGCAATGTCCCACGTTAAATGAGGTGTATAAAGTATATAACCCAAGCGAAGGTTGCCTCAAGTTGATTTCAAAGCATGTCGCCATAGATGATGCTTTGTACAATTGAAATTGGTTAAAATATTCATCTGTTCCATACAAACTTGATATAATAATTAATTTTGGTTATTTACAATTTTCATCCAATAACGCAATGCTCTTCTTTTGCATAAAACGGCTAGAGAGAATCTACCCAATTCACACAAAGAATATTATTTTGCAACATTTGTAATGTAATTAATCAGTATCAGGGATGTCATAAATGCCCCAGACTTCAGAACCATACAGTATCATTGGTGTTACTAATAAGCTTATTTGGATGTGACATCTAATTTGACACGGCTAAAATAGATGTAAGATGATTACAGAAGATTAAAGGTATATATTGTAAAATCGGTTCTGACGTCTTACTGTGTGAGTCGTAAATAATACACTTTTATTAGCAAATAATAGTGTAAAAGAAAGCAAATGCAAATCGTCATTTGTTAAAAATTAACATAAATACAATAATTAATATCATTTATAAACATTATACAAAGTAGCGGCGACAGGGGTTCCCCTTGTTTAACACCAAGAGAGACATCAAAGAAGTCGGAATATGACATATCCTTGTTGTTTTTGTTATACATGACTTAACCTATAGCATATAATCTGTTAATCAGTGTGATCATTTTGCAACTGAGACCTGATTCAAATAATTTTATCCATAATGCACCGTGGATTACTGTATCAAAAGCCTTTTCATAATCAATCAAAGCACAATATAACTTATGTTCATGCAAAAGAATATTATAATAATTTATCAGGACTAAATCATCGTTGAATAGATTACGTTAATAACTGATATTATAGCCAGGCGATGTGAAGACGAATCTCAATTTAATCAACGCAGTTCTATAAACCCCGGTCGTTGATTGCATTAACATCGAACATTAGCTCGGCTTTTAAATGCGTGCATAACGCGGTGTAAGTTTTTGTTTTATTCGCACGATTATTCGAATGTCATCATGTCTGGTCAGATGCTATCTCCGCCATCACCAAAGCAACTTATGCATTTGTGGGATCAGGAAACTCTTCCGAACTTCCGCCTTCAGAGACCGGTGATGACGAAATACGCTTTATTACCTTCTAAAGAAGTGAAGACATCGCGCGATGAATAATTTATTCGAGGGAAAACAAACATCATCTCATAATTCTTTATTCAGGCAAATTAACTATTTTCATAACGTTAAAAAGTCTGAGTCACTATTTGCAATGGGCCACGCAGATTGGAAAATCGAACTTGTATGCAAAATAAAGTGTGCCGTTAAGTCCACTCGTTGTTTCGTATTGTAGACGAACTGTAAATGCGCGCATATCCGCTACATTGTGGTTATCATCTAGTATTAAATAGCAACAACTTATTGACGCGTGATCTGTAAAAACAGACATTAATGATGCGTCAACAAACTCATTTATTATGACAATCCATTCTGCAGGAATAACAGATGAGCGGAACGCGGATTCATTTCAGTGAATCAAGATTTTTTAACTATTAAACAATAATTAACTTGATGGAAATCCGATTCCCAAGCCAAATTAATGCATTATCAATTATTTATATTTTTATATTGGCCCATGTGTTAGGCTTATACCGTAATATAAATATGCAATCACCATAATTAGCAGACATTAACAGTTACCATATCCATCCAACCATCTAACACTCGGCTTTTTATTATGGCCGGAAGCGCACTGGCTATGACAATATTTTGTAAGGATGTTTTGCTCAGAAAACATTTTTCAGTAATATAATACTTTGAAGGTACATGAGTACATACATACGTGTAGTTATTTATTTATTGATTGCAGTTTTCGGTGACATAAAATGTCACATATGGAGTATTTAATTGCAATAACTTAATGGCAAATCCCAGTGGATTGTACTTAAATTTTCGCGCATTATGTATTTTTTACATGTTTACATAATGTATATATTGTGACATTATATAGTTCAAATTCTTTTGCACAATTTAGGAGCATTCTTTTCAGTGTGACATTAAAGCTTGCTATCCAGTTTATGTGATTTTCATTGCAATGACATGTTTATGACAAATTCTTTTTATAACAGTACGTTTCATATTTTCATGGTCTCTTATTGAAAAAGGGTAAAACTGCTTTAGAGAGTTTATGTTACAAGCAAATACAATTTATATTGGTCAGCATTTGAGCTTTTGTTTTATTAGTTATTTACTTTAAGGACTGTAACTTTATCATACTTCAAATAATTTTAAATAACTTGCCACAAATGATCAAGAATCAGTTTGAGCTTTTTTGCGAATTTGTGAATATTACAGTAATAATTAAATAAAATATATCGTACAAACACGTTACTTTTGTTTATTCAACTGTCTTAAATACTAAACATGTTTCGGCCATAGACTTCATCAGAGTATCGTTTTTTATTTAAAAAAATGAATATTACAGAACATATTCTAATGTCAAAATGAAAGCTTATTTATTCTTTTCAACTTGTCAAGATAAAATGAAAATTATTAATTTAGGAAACTAATGGTACATTAACAAAATGAGCGTTTTATTATTTTAAAAAATGGCTTACAATAATTAATTCAGAGTTTCTAAGTTTTTTGGCAATCCGGCATTCTGCCTTTGACCAAGTACATATATACAAAAGAGATATGTCCAAGACAGGTTATCATTCAATACAACGATGTAAAGATGAACAAATATGACCATCATAACAAATAATATGTATGACTATTTAATACAGTTATGTTTATAAACATGCCATTATACAGCAGATAGACGATTAACATTCTCACATCTAAGTTTGAAAGCTTCAACCAAAACAGCTAAAGGGAATCTACCCAATTTACACAAAGATTTTTTTTCAACATTTGTAATGTAATTTGTCAGTATCAGGGTTGTCATAAATGCCACAGACTTCAGAACCATACCGTTTCTGTGGTGCTACTAATGAATCGAATAGAGCTAATTCGGATTTGACACGGCTAAAATAGATATAAGATGATTATAGAAGATTAAAGGTTTACATGGTTAAGTTGGTTCTGACGTCTTTCTGGGTAAGTAGTAAATAATACAATATCATCAGCAAATAACAGCGTAAAACAGATAGCAAATGCAAATCGTCATTTGTAAAATTTTGAACATTAATAAAAAATAATAATATCATTTATAAACAATATAAAAAGAAGCTGCGACAGGGGTACCCTCAGTTGGACACAAAGAGAGACATCAAAGAAGTCGGAATATGACAAATCATAGGTGTTTTTTTTTAACATGACTTTACATTGGCATATAAGCTGTTTATCATTGTGATCATTTTGCAATTGATACCTGATTCAATTAATTTTATCCATAATACTTTGTGGGGCACTGTATCAAAAGCCTTTTCATAATCAATAAAAGCACAATATAACTGATGTTTTTATGCAAAAGAACATAATTAATCAGGACTCAATGCATAATGGTCAATTATGGAACAATTCGAGATCTGAGATTTACATATACTGGATAGGATTTCGTTTGATTACCTTTTTGTACATCCAACTGAACCTACACTTAAAACCAAACAATGGCTGAATATAAAGAACAGCCGACAAAAACTCCGTTTTATATCTGCATATAATGCTTGTTTCTTGATATAGATTTTGGTAATTTTCTTTATTAAGTGTTTTTCTTTTCAACGTTTAGCTTAATTTTGTATCACAGTTCGTTTGTTGTCTAAGACAATACATGTTATTAAATTTATTAGGCAATCATTAACAAAGTTTTCTGATCTGGGCCCTTTATTATTTCAATGCATCATGTTCTTTGTGATGAAATGGAAAAACTGTAATTTACTGAAGACAAAAAAAAGCTCTGATTCGAATTGGTATGTTACTACGGATAGTTGAAAGACAGCATATATTATTGTTAATGATCGCCTAAGCATAAGGGCTTGATTTTAATTGTTTCTTTCCAGGGATTGTTTTTAAAATTCATGCTTAAATGCAAACAAAAACATTGGTCGTACTTATATCATAGAATTTGATATGGAATGATAAATATGTAAATGAGTAAACGATAATGGAAACTTAGTTTCAAAGGTGATTAATTACATTACCTTGAATTAACTATTTGCAGATACAATCACGACTAAGGTTGTTTTACTTGTGTCAATATATGAATTGTAAAATGGCGCCACTTGATGCTTTGCATCAAAGTCTCACTTGGTTTTCTCCGCATTGAACAATATTTCAGTCATATTATGACGGTCTTAGACCTACCGGCACTCAAGCTTTATCTGGGTAGGCTTGTAAATCAGCACTATGTGCAGCTATTTATGTCGGTAACTGACAATACCCTACTTGAATCAGATGTAGGCAAAAGAACGGTCGTTTACATATTTTCATGACCTATCAAAACGCAGGCTATGTGGCGCGGCTGTCTTACCAAATAAATGCCTGTTGTAGTATTAATTACGCATAACGATATATCCACAAGTCCGACGCGCTTGCTTTACAGGATCTCCCGCCTTGCGCACATCGACGTCGACATGCTTTACGAGGTCGTGGGAAGCGGCGAAGGCAAGAACAGAGTCATGGGAAAGGGTCCTGCTGTGCATTATGCGGGTTCAGATGCGCTGCTCACCAAGGAAGAACAAGCGAACTACACGGATCTGCGTCTCGTACAAACGGTGGCAGGGTTGGTTATTTTTAATTTAACAAACAAACAATAACTGTGTGCCCGTGCCTCATATATTCTTTATAGTCGTTAATAAGATGTTCCTATATGGATTATTATCAAATTGATCTTACGTGTATTCTGGGTTTTCTTATAAAGTTTTCTTATGGTGTTCGGCAACAATTCTTAATCATCTTGTATTATTATGAAACCAAGAATGACAGCTCGGTATTTATTTCTACGTGGTTCGTATTTTTCAAGACATTTCTCGTTTATTTTCAAACTGTTTAATTTAGTGCCGTTGTGCTGGTGTTTAACATCCCGAATGTCACCAAACTTGTCTTGAGCCTTGATGTGGCCGTAGGAATCTACAACGGTACGATTCAAACGTGGAACCATCCAGAAATATTAAGGCTTAATCCCCAAATTGAACTTCCGTCTGCAAATATAGTTCCAGTTGCGCGCGCAGACGATTCTGGGAGTACAAACGTTTTAACATCAGCTTTGTCTTCTGTCAGCCCGGAATGGAGAAAACAATATGGCACATTTTCAAACGGTTACAGTTCCGTTGACAAGATTCCGTATAAATGGAACTCTAGCGTCGTGAAACAATTCGGTCGTACAACAATCGGCGCAGTTGGGATCGTGCTTTCGGTGGATTATTCGTTGACATACTCGTCTTTGTCAGAAGTTAAATCCTTCAGCATTAACCACGCTTATTTGCAAAACAGTCAAGGTAACATTGTCAACGCATCAATTCAATCTGTCCAAGACGCCATTAAAAGCGCTGAGAGAAATCTGAGTATTGTAAACTCCAATGGTTCATTTGCGTACCCTCTCGCAACCTTTACGTATTTTATTGTGTACATGACGTCAATGACGAACTGTGATGCCGCGGTTGAACTCGTGAGGTATATCGTGTGGTTGTCGACGTCAGAACAGGCCGCCATCTCGGCGGAACGTCTGGGCTTTGTCGCCGTTGAGAAGCAGACGGCGGACTTCATCTCTGAGCATACACTGAAGAGGATGACATGCAAGGGACAGAACGTGTGGGAACTGATGCTGAAGCAGATCGCAGCAGAGAACGCCGTTGTCGAAGATAACTCGTGGAAAACGTACGTGTATATCGGCGTCTCTGCAAGCACTTCCGTTATGGTAATTTTCGTCGTACTTTATGTAAAATACCAGTACGGTATTCATAGGGAACTGATAAAGAATACATGGAGAATTCCTCATTTGAGCATAAAGATTCACGGCCAGCATCCTTCCAGATCTTCGACTCCTATATCGTCCAATGGCAGCAACGAGTCTCACCGTATTCATTTCGGAGATGGTTACAATTTGAATTATGTAAAACACGGAAAATTTAATAATCAAAATGTGACTTTAATAAAGCTCGGTCTGAAGACCGAGCCCGTGTTTTCGTTGAAACAAAGACGGATGATTTTATGGCAGATTAAACATGTAAGCCACGTCAATTTGATGCCCTTAGTTGGCTTAACACAGCTTACTGAATCGTGGCATTCTGTATTTATGTGTCACTCGCGAGGCAACCTCAGTGAAATACTAAGAGACCCTAAATTTAAATTCCATGACAAAATGTTTATAATACTGGCTAAATGTTTAGTTAGCGCCATCTCATATTTACACCGGAAAGATATTGTACACGGGCGACTGTCGTCCGAATGCTGTTTCATCGACAGTACATGGCACCTTAGAGTAACTGCGTGGAACGAAGTTTGTATTTATAAATACAGCAGATCCAACACGAGTCACAATAAAATCTTACCAATTGACTGGAGCCCTGAAGACGAATCATCCGCGGAACTGCTTTTATTCACAGCTCCAGAGGTCATTAAATATCGAAGCGACGTCACACCGGAAACAGATTCCTATAGTCTGGCAATGGTTTATCAGGAGATATTTTCTCGCAAACCTCTCTACACAGAGCTAAGCATAAAACCAACAGAGATTTTGTATGCGGTAGTCACCTGCGGAATCCGGCCACGTATCACCGAGAAGACGCCTAACGTGATCCGGATTATTATGGAGCGTTGCTGGGAGATCGATCAGGCCTCGCGCCCGAGTACCGCGTCCATAGAGGTCGCTCTGCACAAGGAGTTTCCGGAAACCGTCTCCCTGCTGGACTGCATGACGGACACTCTAGAGCAGTACGCGGTCGGTCTGGAGACAAAACATAACGGTAAGCAGACAGAGGAGACGATGAGAACGTTTCAGCAATTTGAAGAACGGTCACATAAATTTATCAAATGACATACATTGTTTCCCGTGTCGATTTGGTACAGCCGTCATAAATAAAGTGGTACTAGCAAGATTATCGTATAACT
>VMBQ01001802.1:233811-250918 GCA_007657795.1 Dreissena rostriformis
GGGGGGGGGGAAGCCGCGTTACCAGAGGAAGCCCCATCTGCCCGGCTGACCAACCAAACGCACATGCTTTCGGGAAAAGGATTGAACCGGGGTAACCTAGGTGAGAAGCGCTTGTACTAACCACTACTCTAATCGGAAAGCCTTTTTAGTTGTATAAAATTATAATCGGATCAAAAACTAATTTGAGATTTGTTATATCAACTCAAAAGATCAAGGAAGCTAAGCCAATTTTGTGCCAATAGTATATTATAGAGAAATATGTAATTATAGCTGGAATCGTGATTTCCCATTTAAACATTGATTTTAGTGACATGAATGAAATTGAGATAAGATAAACGACATCCCATGTGGTGTCTTTAATCAATAGGGGGCGTTTAAAATACACATGTTTGATGCCAATTAGTAGCTTAGCAGGGTTATAACCATGGCACTTGTGATATCAATGATTGATGTTGATTGTCTGGGAAGGATTTTGTTGGGTCAACGTGACTCAAAATAGAAAACATTTGCTTCGGTAAAAAAAAAACAATTTCAATTAGCTTGCGTTAATTATCTCCCTATCTTTCATTTCCATATATTTTATTCTCTACAACATAACTCCAACACTATATAACTAAGTGATCCTTGAAATTTAAATAGATGACACAGGTGCCATGTTTTACAAATATCATTCTACTCTCTAAAACAAATGTTCTCATACAAGCAAACACATTTCGGCGGGGATTTGGCACTACTGTGACAAGCTCTTGTATTTGTCATTATTGAATGCGTTCGCCAGTCAAAGAGTTGTTGAGTGGACCTGTATGACTCTAGGACGATAGTGATTTATAAACCACGATAAAGCGAGATATATAAAGTCTAACTTGACCTGCACAAGTATTCTACAATCATGCGCTGCAAAAAGTATGTAAGATTTTATGTTGCTGTTTTTTTACAATTAAAACAATATAGTTGAATAATCAGAGCGGATCATGTTTGAATAAAGCGAAATGCCGATTTCTCTTTGTCTTTATCGTATTTATCATTGATATCGGCCTAGGAACACAAAATCTTAGTTTAATAGCCGATACACAACTAAAATGCAGAAAGTATTGTAACAAACAATAACTAAGATGCTCAAATACTGGATTGCTAAGTAACGAAATATCTTTGCCATATAATATTAACTATTATTGGTTACGTAAATATTACCGTTATATATTGGCTTCAGACGTTGGATTCCCTATCCACCCGTATCACCCAACCACACGGAGACCTAAAATGTACTTAAAACAGTTCAACCAGTCTGACATTACCGTTCATTCTTGCAACAACGCTTTATATTCGACACGCCTCAGCGCAGAGCTATGATTTATTCTTAGCATAATTCTATCATATCAACGCCGCCATTACACATGGTTGATTCAAATTCTTGTTATTATACCCCGCAAAAGGCGGAGGGGTTTGACGTTGTCCGTCAGTCTGCCCGTTGTCCGTCAGTCTGCCCGTCCGTCTGTCACACACTTTGCAGGGTTATATCTCGGATACGATACAAGATTTCAACATGAAACTTCATGGGTGTATACATATCAATCAGGAAAAGTGCCATACACAAGAACCATAACCTTTTCTTCAATAAGAGATAATATAGGAGATTTCAACATGAAACTATATGCTTTGTTAGGATTCTACCATACATCATGGGATTTGCACCCATCCATTAACCAAATTTATGTGGTGGGGAATATCAATTCAACCAATTTGCCTGTCTCAAATGATTTAATGTCTGTATTTGTGGAATCGTGGTAATGGTATACTTTTTTTAAGTAGTACTTATAGTTTAAGTTTCAGATTTTATTGTTTCATTTATTGTCTTATAGCTATACTTATAGGGTAGTTTTATAGTGTATTGTTGGTCTTTTTAATCCTGGGTTACTGTGCATGTTTTTACGTAGTACTTATAGTATAAGTATAATATAGTAGTTTTATAGTATAATTGAGTAGTTTTGATCGATTTCTTTTGAAACAGTGTTGCAAAATGTATTCGTATCTGCGATACGTCAACTGTTCTTATGTAAAGCGCATTTTAACGTGCACTCTTGCATGAAAAGGGCGCTATATAAATCCGGTATAATAATAATAATAATAATAATAATAATAATAATAATAATAATAATAATAATAATAATTGTTATTTTATTATACTACACCTTACACTAAGAGTTAAATTACGAAGAAAATAACACGGATTTGCATAACATAATAACATGTTTAATTTCACTGTGAATGCAGGGTCTACTCTTAACCCTTTTAGCGCTGGAACCGAATGTAAAAGGCCTTTGAAAACAGTTTGGATCCAGATGAGACACCACAAAACGTGGCGTCTCATCAGGATCCAAACTGTTTGCAATTCTGTAAGTACTCTTTGAAAAAAACAACAAGAAAAGGCGTTTTTTAGAAATTCAGCAGACGACATTTTAGCAGACGACAAATTTCCCAGCATGCAAAGGGTTAACCCGCATGTGAAGATAACACTGTTCGGAGTTTGCACTAGCGAATGACTTGTCCGATGTTACCGAAATCCAAATGGGATTTCTAACCAAGACCACTCCTGGGCATCCACATGTAATTCATATTCTTGTGTGTGAATGACTATCTTAAATAATAAATTTATATTGTCAAGTTGTAATTCCCAATATCAACACGCGGGCTACAGGCACGTAATCCACTATACACAGTTGCATAATATAAGCAAATACTGTGGCACAGAAAAGTCTATAAATAAAAACGTTGAATGATAAAACTCGGACGGTTATGCATCAACATAAATAAGTAAATATGTAAAATTAGAGCGTTTTTGTCGTCTCATTATTACACAATGAACAAAGGCACTGTTATTATAGCCCGGGCTATCAGAATCATTACCTGTCAGTTTTTACTGTGAGAACGTGCATAGCGGCAACATCAAGGAAAGTTAAATGAGTCGCGTTCTGAGAAAACTGGGCAAAATGCATGTGCGTAAAGTGTCGTCCCAGATAAGCATGTGCAGTCCGCACAGACTAATCAGGGACGACACTTTCCGCCAAAATTGGATTTTTGCTAAGAAGAGACTTCATTTAAACGAAAAATGTCATAAAAGCGGAAAGTGTCGTCCCTGATTAGCCTGTGCTAACTGCAAAGGCTAATCTGGGACGACACTTTACGCACATGCATTATGCCCATTTTTCTCAGAACACGACTCAATTAACAACTATAAAGCCGTGTAATGGTACTTATTATTAACGCAATACATGGCCTCGACCGGTCTGCGCGGTTTCAGATGTCTTACAATCAATCAATATGTATGAGTCAATACGTAATCTGATTGTTTCAAAACATCTGTTTCACTATTTGTAAAAGTAGTAATGTGAAGAAATTTATCTTCCATGGATTAAATTGAAAATGGCGACCGGCAATATTAAGCTGCGCAACTGTTTTTAAAGCACAGAAAACGTATTTCATGCACGTGACAAGTATATGTCCGTTGTTAAAATACATTAAAAGATGGCGTTGTTTTTCATCAATAAATAACAACGTTCGACTAATATGACACATGTAGTTATAGGACACGCATGGACATGGCTAATCGCCCGTTGGTTTGGTACGTAATTTTCACAGTTAGCACAAATTAAATTACATGAAATATATATGTGTCATATACTACGCTTTTTTTAGATGTCTCTGCTAAGAAAAATCCAGATTAGGCGGAAAGTGTCGTCCCGGATTAGCCTGTGCGGAGACAGACTTGATTTGGGTTACATCCAATCCAAAGGCAATCCATTACATTACAAGCCGTGCATGATGTTTTTATTTATGAGTTGATAGTTTTAATGAAGGGGTGGTTTCACATTATTTGATTGTAAATATTTGCCTTTATATGTTTTATTTTTATTCGTTTTTATATGTTTCTTGGTGTATCACTATAACGTTTTTGAATAAAATTGCTGGTAGTGTTTTTTCTTCTTTGCCAGTCAAGTTCTATTTATTTCCAAACACTAAACTATATATTACATTCGTAAACAGAACAACCGTGTTAAGAAACAAATAGTAATAAATAAAAGTATTACATGTATACTAGCATAGTTGATACATAATTTACTGGCAACATCTTTTTGAAAGTTGTGTCAGGTAATAAATGTACTTGAGATTTCAATTGATTTAAACTTAACGTTCGAATAAGACGCGTCTTCATTATATAATAATCTTTACCACATTTATATAGCGCCCTTTGCTAACAGTATGTGCGTTCAGAGGCGCTTCACAAATTGTCCCCCTGATCACTGGGTCATAAGTCGTCCGTTAACATCTTGGCGCAGTATGCAGCCACGGCACATTGGCTTATTTCCCTCACAGGTACCCATTTATACACCTGGGTGGAGAATGTATGTGGGATAAAGTCTGGATATGTTGTCATACTTGAACTTAAGAGTCACTGAAAGATATTTTTAGTTGTGTCGAGGTCTTGTGTTGTTTTGTTTTGTTGTTTTTTTTTATTGGGGGGGGGGTAGCCGCAGTACCAGAGGAAGCCCCACCAGTCCGGCTGACCAACCAAACGCACATGCTTTCGGGAAAGGGGATTGAACCCTGGTAACCTAGGTGAGAAGCGCTTGTATTAACCACTACTCTAATCGGAAAGCCTTTTTAGTTGTATAAAATTATAATTGGATCAAAAACTAATTTGAGATTTGTTATATCAACTCAAAAGATCAAGAAAGCTAAACCAATTTTGTGCCAATAGTATTAATAGAGAAATATGTAATTATAGCTGGTATCGTGATTGATTTCCCAATTAAACATTGATTTTAGTGACATGAATGAAATTGAGATAAGATAAACGACATCCCATGTGGTGTCTTGAATCAATAGATGACGTTTTAACAACACAGGAGTAATGTCAATTAGTAGCATAGCTGGGTCATTAACATGACACTTCTGGTGTATGATTTCTGTTGATCCGCTGGTCAAGATTTTGTTGGGTCAAACTGGGTCAAAAATTAAGAAAATTTGCTTCGGTCGAAGCAAACGATTTCAATGTGCTTGCGTCAAAATTCGAGAATCTGCGCCGAATGATATCTCTGTATGCCTCTTTGATAGGGAAGAGAATATTTGTGTCTGTGTTTTACATAAACGGGTTCATAAAAGTAATGCCATGAGATAACATGATTTCAGCGTAATTAAAACTGCTAACCTATTTGCACATGGGATACATAATACTCAAACTATGTTTATCTTCTGATGACAGTTTAGAACATTAATGTATTAATTCATTAATGTAATGAATGTAATGTGTTGCAGCAGTGGTCTAACGGTAGGACGCTGACTTAGAGATCGAGAGGTCCCTGGTTCGAATCCTGACCACTGGAATTTTCCTGAGCAAGAAATGTTATACTTCTTTCGTTTTTACATTACAATAGGTATGTATAGGCGAGACCTAATTATTAAGTTTGTTAAATTGAACAATAACTCAGTATACAGTTGTTATAATAACGTCATGCGTTTTTGATTTCCAGGTGGTATACTTCATTATTATAACAAACTATTTTTGCGCATTCACACAAATAAATTCGTCAACAACTGACCACGCAAAACATGATTTCAATATATGTATGTAGTACTAGTTAGATCCAAATTACTCCAAGACCTTTTAATTTATACAAATAAGAGTTATTGGAAACATTCTGCATTAATTATATAGTATGTGGTGCATTTTTAAATGGCGGATTATCTCCAAGTTTCCTGATGATCTGATTTAAACTTTCGAAATATTGAGAGGACCGAACGCCGCAGGTTTTTCATAATTTTATTACGAATCAGAATGTCCATCGCTTAAACAATTCTTAATTCAGCGGGTAGCCTTTTCCTACTGCTTTTTCCACTTTTGTCACTGATGCTCTGGTAAAGCTGCTACTGGTGCCGCTTATGCTGTTGTTACATCTGCTGTTGATGATTCGATCAGTGCAACTTGTTACCCACAATCAAATTGCAACAGGTTTGTTTGTTGAAACCGCAATTTTTGTGGCGGAAGTGTTGCACTCCACACAAAAAATTTGGTTTCTACAAAGAGCAACTGTAGCTAGATTGCGTGAAGTATTTCGACAATTACTTAAAATGGAAGTTTAATTGAGGAAGAAACCAACCTTTAAGATACAATGTAATGCATTTTGTGTCTACAACACACCTTTACTCTGGTTTTTGAGACTCTCCTGAGTTTACAACCGGAAGTTCATTAAAGAACAATCAAAATGTCTGCTTGTAAATGTTCGAAAGAACGCTGAAAACGTTTTCATTGAACAACTTTGACAAGTATGATTTAAAATCAAGATCACCTAGACGTTTCGTAGATAAGTAGACACTTTAACGAAAGGCAATAGCAATTAACGCAACATGTCTGTGGGAGGTAATGTTAACGTGTTAATAAAATTGGCTTCACTTAAATATTGTCACGAAGCACTTTATACTTTCATGAAAGATTAACGAGATGATTTATTAGCAGCACATGCGCAGTAAGTAGTTCGTTTCTTTAATATTTACAAACGCCTGCATAATTTGTATGGTACAGTAAGTGTCGCCAACAAAATCTAGTAATTACAAGCATAAAATGTAAGGTACGTACGTAACTGTTTTGAACTAATGTTAACTCGCCAAGTTGACCCTCAACATTACCCACCGCGTTCTATTATTAAACTCCGAAAGCCACATAGAAAAACAATATAAACATTTACTTTACAAACAATAAATCGTTTTTTTGGTAAACGTACTTAAACAACAATCAAACGTAATAATAAATATGTCTTTTAACTTAACAATAACGGATAAGAATTTGCAACAATACCTGGCAACGTTGCACTTTACAACTTTATGACTACGTTATTAGTTTAAGTATTTGACGCAAATTATTAATCACCTGTACACACATGACAATACATAACATATTAAAAAGCCATTCCTTTTGTAGAACTATACGATAATGAGCATCATTGATTGTCACCTTCTAAATTAAAGCGTCCATAATCTTGTTTTAATGTGAGCAGATATAATCTCACATTGTGGTCAGAAATAATCTAAGTTTAATATTCGTGTTCTTCATTATCAACCTCATATATCCATGTTTATTTGCGGAGGTTATGCAAACATACTTACCAAAGTAGCCATTAATTCAGTGCGTCACAAATAATTTTTAACTATGTATAGTGCTGTGGGGAATATCTGCTACCTTGCTACTAATAACAGAGCTGCGAAGCATTCTTTTACTGGATACAAAACCGTAAAAAGCAGTAATATATCTCACTTACTACAAAACCCACACATGCCTTTCCCATTGGCATACAATGAGTGTGGTTGTACTTTTGTTACAGATGAAGAAAATGCATGTGCGTATCAAATGCCGCTGAATAGAAAACTCCGCCTTCATTGTTATCATTTAAGGATGTATTTATATAATTGATACACGCAGTACGTCATCAATAATTCGCATTAAGCTTTTCGAGAACCCAAATAAATCGTTCGACCACCGGGAAATGATTCATCGTTTCACAACTGAGAAAGAAAACGGAGGAGTTCCTCACGTCGTTTATTTGTATTGTCGACTTCATCTGATCCTTTTTATTATAATTAATGTGCAATATCGTGCACATATTACTAAATCAAACAAAACTTACTTTAGAATCCCATCTAGATATTATAACATAAAACTCTTTGAAAATAACGTTTCATCATATGAATGTATATTCTAAAAAATTTCATAAATGACATTAATGACTTTATTGATATTATTAGTTTACCTTATAAAGGTGTACGTTTATTATTAATATTTATGTTGTTATTTGCTGATGACATTGCAGTATATACCACTTATCCAGAAAGTTTACAACTGCAATTTCTAAATTTCTATCTTTCAATACTCATGTAAAAAGGGATTAAAACATAATATAAAAAACACTAAAATTCGCATATTTGAAAACAAGGAGAAGTAATTGTACATTTAGATGGAATATTAACCAACAGGCTATTGACATTGTTGATGAATTTAGCTACCTAGGCCTTAATCTACACAACACTGGTAATATATCAATAAAGGCAAATAATGAACAAGCCTAAATAGCTTACAACCATGTATTGTATATTTTAAGCAGAGTGAAGCTAAAATCTACAACAACACTTTCTCTGTTTGACTCCCTCGTAGTACCAATTATTTCACATTGATCTGAAATATGGGGAATTTACAATATTGATGCAGTTGACAAACTTCATTTTGAATTTTGTAAAACATTTCTTGGTGTACGCTCAATACTTCTTATGCCGCTGTCATAGGCGAACTAGGTAGATTTCCTCTCTCTTTTATATGCAAACAACGTGCACTTAGTTATTCGGTTAAATCAAGCAAAATCTGGAATATCGTAGGCGCAATGTTAATAACGAACAATGCAATCATAACAATGATTCTAATAGGGCTTATACTAGTAATAAAAAAACATTTCCAATCGTGTTGTAGTGTATTGAATTTCTTTTGACCTTGCAGTCCAGGATAACCTATGAAAGTGCAAGCACTTATTTCCAATGGGGTCCTTTGGTTTTTGCTGAAAAGACAGCAAGCAGAAGAGACAGTATTGAGATACAAGGATTCCGGGTGCGATACCCTAGCTCTTTGCAAATAGATCACTTGGTTCTTTTACGTGTTCGGTGTATATCACCGATACACGCGAGAATTACCTTGGTTTCATACCAGTACATCTCTAGTTGGGTGGGAAACGCTTGAAGCTTTTCTGAAATTTTCAGTGACCCGGCCAGGAATTGAACCGGGAACCTCTGGAATGGTAGACCACAGTGTTACCACTCGACTACTGCACCACCATGTTGATTTACTTCCTTTTCAAGCTCAAGCTGTATACAGAAGTCTCGTCGATCTAAAATTTCGGTTAAATGAATTATTTTCATCATTTTATTTTTTTGTGTGTATTGTTTCCGTATTATTTTTATGTATCCAGCAATTGTGTGTAAGGTCTGACAATAATTTGACTTTAACTGAACTTCGACACAATTTTGTTCATTTAGCGTGTTCAGTTCGAATTCTTACTAAGTATTAAAAAAAAGTCCGGGCCGATATATATATTTTATAAGTGGATAGTTCCGCTTTAATTTCAGATTTAATATTAATAACACTATTCTTCCACTTAAAGCCATTAACGCGGGAAATAGCCATCTCCGCTTTCAGTCACATCCATTTAAATATTTCCCATGATCCAAATAAAAGAACATATACATGTATATGACAATTTTTATAACAAACATATGGAAATATTGCACACAAATATCAACCTTTAGAACGCACAAATATTTTGAAAATTATACAATACAAATATCAGAATTTTGCAACACGTATATGACAAAAGTGCATACATATTTGCACGTTTCGAACATATATATGAAACACGTATATATGACTTCATACAACATATATAAAAAACTATACCACACACACATGGAAATATAGAACATATATATCCAAATATACCATATAAATAAAGACACATTGAATTTTCGAAACATTTGACACGCCATACACACCATCGACCTTATATATGGTCTAAGAAAGGATTTAGTAAATACAAGATTCTTAAAAAAACGGTTAAAAGCTACCCATTAAGTTGTGACAAATGCTCTTAATGCATCCATTGTTTGTGTGACAAACAATGGTCCTTTCAAAGTATTTACATTAATTTAAAGTATATTGAAACCATTTAGTAGGAAGACATTCGTTACGTTATTCAACCCCAGTCATGGAGTGCTCAACGTGAATCCAATACTATTAAAATGTCATATTTCGCCCTAAATTTAATACAAGGAGAACAAGATGAGGTCTTATTTCAAGACCCCCAGATGTTTTGGCCCTTGCACAGTGTTTTTGTTATCGGACATGGATTTCATTTTCATACACCAGAAGAAAACTAATTGGATCCAATGTTAAGGTCAGATAAACTGAATCAATATCAACTTAAGAAGCGTGAATAAATCGAATATTTACAAAACCATGTTTTCCCCAGTGATACAACATCATCACTTATTTTAGCAATATAGCTAACACAATCTCTAAGCCTACAACGATGATACGAAAACGTCTCTATATTGGTTAAGATTGGTGGACTTGTTACAAGTAATTGATAAAGAGGTAAGGACAGTGCTGAAGTCTATTAAGAGTGTGTTATGTTAGTGTAATATAATTACTTGTCGATGAGTCAACAACAGTTTTTTCATGGATACGCGTACACGTGATATTTGTAATAATTTGAACATTTATATCTGTATACATTGGATACCGCTTTGAAACCCATATTTTAAAATAATAAAATATTGTGTAGATAATGTGGAATTGTGTGTCCATACTTTTATCATTGACAGTGCCGATAAATATGTTTGAAACTACAATTATTACTCAGATTTTATCATAATTTCTATAATCGATTGCAACCACATATACACGAAGTGGTTACCGGTATAATAATTTATATGGAATAGTTTTCTTAGTATAGTTTTAGGTGACTTTTTTGATAATATGAAGAATAATTTGAAGCATAAAAAGTGACATTGCATGGCTACTATACGACTTTCAACCATATCCATACTAATTAAGTTCTATGTTCAGCGTCCTGTTTGCCTTTTTGAAATATCCAAACCAGAAATAAACACACAGGTGTTGAATCAAAACAGTTTTGTTACACACGAATAGCCTTAAAACTATTCTATTGCGGAACTATATTTTTGTTCTTGCAAATTTAACGTTAATACAAATCTATGTTTGTAATATGACGCCACACTTCATTTATAAAACAAGGAAGTGTTCCCCGTGCATCCCTTTTAAATATATATTTAGTATTATCAACTTATAAATCGATTTAAAAATGCAATTAGAAATATTGATTTTAACAACGTATTAACAGTTGCAAAATATCAATTATCATTGACGGTTAGTTTCTTTTTTGAAATACATATTCGCCATTCATTGAAAGTATCTGGTTTGTGATTCTACAGAAGCATAATTACACGCCCATGCACAATTTTTAAGACACGACAAGACACGCGTTTTATTCAAAATCAGATCGTAAACTAGAAAATAATATGCTACAATACAGTTTGTAACGGTAATGCTTTTAACAGAAAAATGCGATCATTGAATCAAACACAATGAACAGACTGCGTAACATACACATGGAGAGTGATGTACATGTATTAGACGGTGACAGATTGTCTTATATCTTTTGCAATGTTTATATACAGTTAGCAATTTTGTTAAGGATATAAATTAAATGCGTTATGAGATCCCATTATAGAATTGAATTTGTATACTGATCAGTACAACTAGCGCTGCTGATCAACACTGATTTAAAATGAAAATCATCGAGCGGTTTCGAAGACAAGTAGACTTAAACGAAAGACACTGACAATTCCCCAAACAAGTCTTTGGAATGAAATCTTAAACATGTAAATAAAATTGGCTCCGTGGACGTCACGAAGCACTGGATACTCAAATAAAAAGTTTAACTTGAATATACCGGCAAAACATGGGCTTAATGTACATACATATCGTTCCATTAGTATTTAGAACCGACTGCATACTTGTTTTGATGAAGCCAGTGCCATCAAAAATTAAGTAAGTACAAATAACAAAGTCTGCGGACAAGTATAACTTGTAAGGTAAGTGAGTGATTGTTTTTGAACTCATGTTAACTCATCAAGTTGACCCTTAACTTTACCCCCCACCCACCCCCACACACACTTTCTATGGCTTGACTCCGATAGCTACATTTAAAAACATATATCCTTTTTCTTGAAAACTGACTAAAACAGCAATAATTCACAACAATAAATACGTCATTTAACTTTAAAATTACGTATACAAATTTGCAACAATATCTGGAAACAATGCACTTTACACCTTTATGACTACGTTATTAGTTTCTTCTGGTATAATATGCGAGGCAAATTACTAATTACCTGTACAACGCATGACAAAACATACATCATTTAAAAGGCAAACCATTTAATTGAACTATATGATTATACGTATCTTTGGTTTTGACTTTATTAACAAAGGCGTCTTTTACCTCGTTTTAATTAGAGCAGATGTACTGTTACATTTTATCCCGAATAATGTCAGTTTAACATTCGTGTTCTTCATTATCAACCTCATATATGACGTCCATGTTCATTTGCGGCGGTTATGCTACTAATTAAAGAGCTGCGATGCATCCTTTTACCGGATACGAAACCGTGAAAGGCAGTCATATGTCTCATTAACTACAAAACGTACACGTGCCTTTCACATTGGCATACAATGAGTGTGGTTTTACTATGTTACAGATAAAGATATATTATGTACGTACCAAATGCTGCTGTATAGAAAACTCTGTCTACATTTTTTTTTATTGAAGGATGTATCTTTATAATTGATACACGCAGTACGTCATCAATAAATCACATAAGCTTTTCGAGAACCCAAATAAAGCATTTGACCATCGGGAAATTATTCATCGTTTCACAACTGAGAAAGAAAACGGAGTTTTTCACGTCGTTTATTTGTATTGTCAACTTCATCTGATCCTTTTCTATCATAATTGTTATGCAATATCGTGCGCATATCACTAAAGCAAACAACACTTACATCAATATCTTCTCCCGAAGAGCGTCTCTTTGTTACTCCAGTGCCTGCCTCGTCAGTCAAGTGTCAAAAGGTTTTCGCTGCAGACACGGATTATACTATGACAATTACTGAGAATAACTGGATATCAGTGAGCGTTACGTGCTGTGTTTTGACGAAGGTTCAGAAATTTTGTGTTTATTTTGGATGTGCTTTCTTGATAATATATTAAGCACAGTGTTACGTTTTATTCGGTGGTTTTCTGTGAAGATATGCATCTAGTTTAATATCCATATTTTTTTTTACTTATTTATTTATTTATTCAATATTTATAACCTATTTGATTCTAGAATAGAATAAAATAATAAATAAAGCCTATTAAAAAAACAACAACTATAATATAGGTTTTATATCTATAGTGAGCTATTCGAAAGATCAACTTTTATAATTATTTGAGCACGAATTATAAGGATGCGTTGTTATCAATTTTTCTGTTTCAATATTTATCTAACAGTGTTTGACAATTTTGGTACGTGTTTATCGCTTAATTAATATGCGTCGTAAAAAGAATACTACGAATATAGGGACAAAGACATTCATACATAAACTGACAATCCCCTATTGATGCCATAAATGAAGCCTGCATTTTTCTTTCTCAACTTTTATAATTATTTGAGCACGAATTATAATGATGCATATGGTGTACATTGTGTAAAACGTTGGAAGGCAGACGTGACTCGTTAGTTTACACATATTTAATTCAAACGAACAAACGTTGTTAAACATATAAAACATATAATGTTCGAATGGGATTAGAGCGAAAGTAAATGTATATGTTTTCTTCTCGATCATCTTGTATTTAGTTGCATATTGTCAGACGAACACAGTTGGTTTTTAAATGAATAAACAATAATTAAGCTATGGCAAAAATAGAGAAACTTTGATTATAGAGTTTCATTTGTTAAGTACATGTAATGGGTTGACATTTGAAGTGTGGATGGGATATAAAAGTAGGCAGAACTTTAGCGAAAAATGAAAAGAAGTTTTGAAAGCCTTCATTGATGCAAAAAAATAAAAATGTTTGAGAGTCGTTCTATAGAATATTCACGTATCAAATCGCGCACTATAAATAATACCTTTGTGAACTGCATCAGCTATTTTAGTATTGGTCTAGTATTCCCAAGTGTCGCCTTCATATAGAGTAGTGCTAATGCAGAGGATGGAATATGTGGATTTTGTGTTTGTAAGTTAGCCGTAAATATAACCAACTGATAACATACCGATTGCAATCGCAATGTTTGTTGTAACCGTCTTTCCACTCTATGAAATGAAGCATTGAAATTGCTTTTTTTATAGATCGAAACGTCTGTGTTAACTACACATAATAGTCAATTAGTTGATTCAATGAATATAACATTCTGATCATGAGAGTCAGGACCCACAGTGCGCGAAATTATGTTGAATTATAGATTGTGTTTTGATGATATGTTGATTAACTGTTTTTAACTTTGTTAAACGCCTATGTCAGTAATTATGTTATTTTTATTCCCACACAATAATCAACTGTTATTGACAATTTAAACATTATTGTGAGTGTGCAACTCCCTTAACGTTTCCTGCAGCATAATTATCACCGAACATTTTAGTCAAAGGTGATCTAAGTCTGACAGGAAAACTTATGAAGACAAACACAAATACAATAATTTAACTTAATTTTAATTTAATTGAAATGTTCGGATACTTAAGACTAAGGCAGAATAATATATTACACAGCCCCACAAAAACAAAATAGATAATGATGTTTAAACCTCAATTTCCAACTTAATATTATTTTTTTCGTGTCCTGTGTCATTCTGATATTGTTGTCGAAACATACTCAATCACCGGAATTACAGCAACATTTTTGTCCATGCTTTCTATTTAATTGGTCTTGCATTCTGTTTTCGAGCGAACGGATAGTCTGCTAACATGTTTTAATGCACGACATTGAATATGATGTCAGGTATGCATTATTTTGTTAACTTCACTAATATCATTGGAAGCTGCAATTAACGCACGGTTTCAACGTGAGTATTGGTATGTCATATATAGAATTGATCCGCACGCGTTCCGGACATAACTATGCTGTTTATTTTAACGTAATGGGAATCGGACAAATATTAAACATGCTGCAATTGATCATGCATTGATATATTGCCAGGCTTGTTGATATGTGTTTCAATGAAAAGCACTGTTGTTCTACGTGAAAAGCCGCACTTTGAGAAATATAAGATTTTAAAATAATTATTGATCACACGAAGATTGATATACTTCAACACGAAGATTGATATACTTCAACACGAAGATTGATATACTTCAACAACACTCAAAAAGTGTTGATATGGTTTGGACCATTTACGATTTTTCAAATACTAGTCTGTTAAAAGCTTGCATCGGTACATTTGTAATTGAAAATTGTATTCAACATGCAGAAAAAGCTGTACAATCGTTCAGTGTCTTTCATCTGATATTTTTACGAATCGTAATGACTTGTACATGGTTCGTAGCGTTTTTATTAACGAAGAGCAACGATATTATGCAGATTTTGTCATAACGTTCTCGGAAAATATACTGATTTGAAATTTACGACTGCACATTTAATATCAAAATATGAAATCCATTATATATTTATTTTAAACCGTGTTCGTCTATCTTTTCAGGTTAACGATGCGAAGCCAATTTACCCTGATATACGTTTTCCTAGTGACGTTAGTGATTGTGGCGGGAAAAACCGCGACACTGCATGGAGCCGGAGCGTCATTTCCGAGTCAGGTTTACAGCGAGTGGATTAATGCATACAGGTAATTATGGATAAATGAATTTGCAGACTTTTGAAGACGCATAAGACTATCTCATTACACTTACAGTCAGTAGTTAAGTGAATAAAATACATACAGTTATGTTCCACATTAGGACTTTTACAAACATGTCATTTATCAAATTGTTTCCCGTGTTTTACACTCAGTACTAATAGTTGTTATCCATAACTTGTTTAAGATAACATTTGTGTGTTATCACAACATTTCACTGACATATCGGAATATGTTTTCTTGGTAATTGGAATCCTAAGGCCACAACAAAATGATTAGTTGTTTAGGGGAGTTTGGCACGCCCCAAAATAAAATAACAATAATAAAATAAAATCAATGAATCAAACAAGCGCAACGACAATACTTTTATTCCATGTTCGATGTTATCAGATGCGATCTAAAAGTGCATACTTACAAAAAAAATGTCTATTTTTATTGAACATTTATGCAAAACAATTTAAAGTTTAATATATTGACAATATTTCCCGTTTAATACATTGTTGGCCCGTTTGTCATTGACCTGTGTGAGTGATTGTTACAAAGTACCCTTGAATGGTGTTAATGTTTGTTTGTATTGTCGCTCATTATAAAATAAGGACAGAGTAAAGTTCCGCTTTAAAAACTGATTAATAATTGGAGACCTATCGTAAAAACAAAGTTACACGACAAACCACAGCCAGAATTTTCATCATCTGCAATCAATTTAATAATTATTTAAAAAAAATCTCTTGCTGGGAATAGTGGACTCTGCGAGTCGTTCATTATACGATTTTAGTCTTTGTCATTTTTTGTGGCATTATCTCAAATAAACAAACGTGTCGTCGGCAAACAATTTGTAAAATTCATCAGTACGTTTTCGTACAAATTGGAAGTTGTTTTAAAGCATACATAGGAATACTGAAACAAAGACACGTTATTGGGATATACATTCGTATTTACATTCCCTCGTCTTTTATTTATGGTAAGGGACGATATTTAAACATGTCATAAAACTCAGCCTTGCATGCTTTCTATATAAAAACTAAACTTTAAAATTTAGTACCGTACAAGGACATATTAAAACGAATAGATCTATGTATAGCGATTAATATCGTTTAGTTTCTTCAGTAAGCGTTTTTAAAAGTTGTTTCCAACATTCAAGCAGATGCGATTTAAATGATTATATTAAGGTATTTACTAATTTTGATAATAAAAAGTATGTCTTGGTGAAGTGTTCTGATATTAAATTTCTATTAAATAATGCAATTCATTACAAACCTACCAGTTATGACGCGCGTCGATTTGTTTACGTTCATAACTGCCATTGTAGTAATGCAGGCGATGTCTAGACGATTATAAATTTAATAAACGCAGTTCTGCAAACCCCGGTCGTTGATTGCATTTACATCGAAAATTAGCTCGGTCTTTAAATGCGTGCTTAATGTGGTGTAAGCTTTTTAAAAAAAATAAATATTTGAACGATTATTCGAATGTCGTAATGTCTGTTCAGATGCTATTTCCACCATCACCTAAGTAATTTCGACATTGTGGGATTAAAAAACTCTTCCGAACTTCCGCCTTCAGGGACCGACGATGACACAATCCGCTTAATTGCTGTCTAATGTAGTGA
>VMBQ01001803.1:5741-38488 GCA_007657795.1 Dreissena rostriformis
AAAATACCGTATTTTTTACAATTATTAGTTTATATTGATTAAAATATCACGACTGGTATATTACATTACTTGAAAAAAGTTGTTAAGTTTTCATATTTTCAGAATATTCGGTAATAAATTGTACTGGGAATGTCTACCAGGTAACTACCAGTTAACTATAACTAACGCAAGTAGATTGATCATCGTCGTGGTAAACCCAGGAATGCCAATTGTGCATGCGTAGTGAAATGTATATATTTTATAAATTAAATGATCAATCTACTTGCGGTATTTATAGTGTGTATATCGTTATGTTATTTTCGCGATGTACATTCGATTTCACATCGCGAAATTTTTTTACCGAATATACTGAAAATATGAACTTTTTTCAAGTAATGTAATATACCAGTCGTGATATTTTAATCAATATAAACTAATAATTGTAAAAATACGGTATTTTAGAACTTGTCTTTTTTCGTCAATCGCGGTTGACAGTCCATTTAATGTAAAGTTACTTGTGTGCTTTTTGTGATTAATTCTGGGCTAAGTGTGCCATAAGCTTAAATCATTTTTATGTAAATTGTATTGTCTTGTATTATGTAGGCACTTGGTCACCTGCCTTAAAAAGACACGCAAAAGGTGACAAAAGTTACTCCCTTGATAATGCCTTTGGAATTTCATGATTCCTATATTCTTTTGTACTACTATACATTGCATAATTCTGAAATATTGTCTACAAGAACGGGTGTATCCAATACGTGTATTTACTCAAGGTTGTGTATCTGTAATTAATGTCCGCGTAATTTTTCGATGTCAGTTTTTGTTGAAGTTCATCGTAGAATGTATTTGGATGAATTCCGCTGCATTCGGCTTTATTTTTTCTCGTAAATGTGTCGTCTTCCATTTGAAATAATGATTTTATTCATAAAGATAATATAATTAAGGTTGTATTTATTTTATTGATAACTGGCTTTTACCGAGACTTGTTCATAGAGTTTTGTACTTTTGAAAAATGTCATTAAATATGTTCACTAACAAACCTGTACTGCTTTCAAAAGTCTAAACTAACTACATCAGCAAGAAAAAATGTTGAATACAAAATATTGATTCCTCGGGATTCGAATCCGGGCCCTCTTGAAGCAAAAGCTTGCGTGCTACCTGTACGCCACGCTGGCTTGAATATGATTTTACGTATGCGATATTTTCACGACATGACGAGCACTAAGCACTCTACATTTGCACAGTTTTAGTCCTCTTCCGTTGATGTCCTCGAGGCGTATAAGAGTATTTCGTTGAAGTTGAAGACTTAACTTTGTAGCAATACATCGAACATTGATCATTCAATTCATTGAGTACTTAAACGGATATTACACTAAAGTACAATTGTTTGTTTATAAATGGCAATTACACAGATACGTTTAGATATTATAACCTACAGATAAGTTTATATAGTATACCCCACATAATTATGTATCTTCTTTTCGTGAATTACCGTGTAAGGTCCGCTATTAAGGTTAATCTACGAAAAGTATTTTAGCGGTCCGATTCAAAAGAAGTGTCAGTCGGCTCCGGGAAATATTTTGAGTTAGTGCCTTATCAGATCTCATGGATTGTAACTTGTGTAGCAAATTTCACAACTTAAATATTTTCAGACTTGTCACAATGTCGTCTGGTCGATTAGCTAGTCTGTCGGAAGAATTATGTGTCTGGCGTATTAAGGTTAAATATTTGTATATAATTTATTATTATTTTATTAAAATGCGCAAATGCTAACAAGTGCGAAAAAAAGAGGAGGATAGACCACTGAGGGCCTCATCGAACTATAGTGACCTCACAGTCAACCCTAACACGTTAACGGACCACAGCGATAATACGTACAGTGCGATTATCCGAATAGTCGCTACGATCCGAGGACTGTTCGTATTACAATCGCGATTTGACTGTTATTACAAGGACCTAACTATTGTGTTTTAAAAAGCAGATATGCCAATTTGGTGATTTTATGTTTTAAAGTTATGCTATTTTTTTCAAACAATATTTTATACAAACAGTAACACATGCACGTTTCAAGTCTGTTTATTTTAACTGAAACCACCGTGTATTGAATTCAGTTCCCACACTTGGTTAGCTGAAAGTAAATAAAGAAACGTGAAAACAACATACTACTTATCCACAATAAATCGAACAATATGTTTAATATATCGTTACAATATCACATACAAATAACATTATGTTTTCATATACGCTAATGCGAAACTTGAAGGCACGTTTCGACTCAAATTGAATTGGATAAAATTATCGATTAAAAATGTTTGTATGAATAGTAATATATAGGATGAGAAGGCGAGGTAAAAAAAGTAATTTATATGTGTATAAATAAGTATAAAACAAGAGTGCCAAACTGTCACAAGATACGCCCGTTCGAAGGTTTTGGACACCATGCTCAATGCTTGAAATGCACTAAGTGACCTCAAGACCTAGTTATTGACTTGGCATGACCCATATTTGAACTTGACCTAGATATCATTTAGATGTAACATCTGACTAAATTTGGTGAAGATCAGATGAAAACTACTTCAATTAGAGAGCGGACACCATGCTAAATGCTTTAAATGCACCATGTGACCTCGTTTTTGACCGGGCATGACCCATATTCGAACTTGACCTACATATCATCTAGACACAACTTGTAACCAAATTAGGTGAAGATCAGATGAAAACTACTTCAATNCGTTCGTGAATTTTTACCCCGAAGATATTTAAGGTGGTTTATTATAAATCATGTTGAGAGAATGAAATACAATTGGATGAAAGTGTATATTGGTGGATTTTATTGTAAAAAGGATTGTTTTAAGTTTTAGATGAGGTAAACATGTCGTTTATTCAGTTGCTGAACGACTTTTTTTTCAGACTAAACAACTTTAAGCAGAATTCAATGCAAAGAATGGTGAAGGGAGATGCGGAATCGTTCGAAGTATAACCTATTTCGTAGTATCTTTTAAGATTTTGAAGAATTTAGCACGTCGTGTTGTTATATTACTACGCAGATGTTTTCAAGCATGATTCGCATGTTTTTGTTTTATTAATATCGTGAATAAATTTAACCTACGTTACACAGATTTTATTTTTATTTAAATGATAATAAAATAATATATAAAAAAGTGTGCAAATTTACAGACAATTCACGTTGTTACCATGGTTATATTATGTTTGTAAGCAGATTATTATAATAGCAAGTTCAAAGTGTTAATGAGCACGCTTGTTTGTTGACCAACCAGTAACAGTAACCAATACTGTCAAATAATGCCTGCTGAAGTGATGTGGAATATATGCTCGATAGGGTGTGTAAAGTCGCGGTTGAAAACATATTCGTACCATCGCAGCATATTTTTATTGGTTATTAACAAAGTGACCGAATAACATACATGAAATCATATCTTTCGCTCAATCGCGATTTTGATAAATCACATCTTTTTTCTTTTAAATATGAAATGAAATCGGACGGGACAGGTAACATTCTTCGTAAAATCCCGTCATTTCGTTGTATCGCGCTTTGGCTGCAATTGGTGTCATAGTATGTGTTGAAATAGTGTATATAAGTATCAATTATAATAATGTTAATGTTAACTCAAACTTGAAACACATGTCTTTTAAATGTCGTACCTTCTGCTTGCTGCACCAAACACCCTGCGAGGATGCACACAACCATGAGGACAATCAAGATCCGGACAGATGAAATTGTTCATTTAAAAATACAATGCATGTTCATAAATATACGTTTAAAGACATATAATGAATCACCCTAAATAATTTATTTTAACGTTTACTGTCTTAGAAAACTCGCCTAGAAATGAATGTTACGACAGTGGTATCAAATTGATGGCGTGTTATGAATATATATAGGCATCCAAACTGGATATGTTAGCATTTGATTGACAAATTCAATACGGCTTTAAATATGCACCGACATTTGCATTGTCGTTACGGACTATTATATAGTTTGATTACCTATGCGCCTCATGTTACAAGCCCGTGCACTAACCGTATTGAGGTATTAATTATTTAAATAAATAGTTAGTGTTTATTCAATATACGTTGTAAGCATGATTCATCGTTTGCCAAAAGAAGTAATTTGGTCCATTGCATTTCCATAATTATTCTATTAAAGTTGTTTCAATAGTGACTCGCGGCAGCGCCAACATCTGCCATTATCCGTGGATTAAAATCAAATACAGCGTTTATGTATTTTTTATCGCCATATATTAATTAGGTCAGAGGCTATTTTCTGCTGTCTGTACTTCAGGGCAGCAGATGTGGGAATGTAAACATAGTGTTCTGAATTTATTAATTAAAAACGTGATAGTAGTTTTACAGATATTTATATGTACAAATTGAGAATTATTTACAATGTGTTTGTTGCTGAAAAGTGTATGCACGATCATTCGTATGGAAATGCTTACCTCCCACCGAAAGGCGTAGGGCTATAGAAATTGTAGATGGCATTGCGTCTTTGTGTGCGTGCATGCTTCAGCCCGTTATACTTTTCTGTTCAACTTTTCTTAAATTGATTATTCAATTTTTGTCAAGATTATTAAGAATTATTACCTCGTAGTGCTACTTCGCATATGGAAAATGTTTCGCGTTTAAGATATATTGTGCACACATGAACACAAAGTGGTCAAAGTAAGCGTTTGTTATCACCCTATGTCCGGCGTCGTCCGATGTTCGGTGATTTTCGTCAGCTTTTAGCTCTTTACCACTATAAAGGTCTCATTTTTCTTCAAATCTTTATGAAACTTGGTCAGACTGTTTATCTGGACAATATCTAGGCCGAATTCGAATGGGGTTACTCGCGTCCCAAAATAGGTCACCAGGTCAAATCTTATTTTAAAAAGATACACATGTATGACTATCTTGATGAAATTATTTCAGAATGTAAATTTAGACCTATGCCAAATTTTAATCTAGGTCACTTTCTTCCAAAATTAAGGTTACCATGTCTAATCGTAGAAAAACTGTGTTACCACTATAGAGGCCTCATTGATTCAATCTTGAATAAACTTGGTCAGAATGTTCATGTTGGCAATACATTGGCTGCATTTGAATCTTTGTCACGAGCAAAAACACTAGATCATCAGGTCAAAGCTTTACAATTTCCGCGTAATTTTTCGATGTCGGTTTTTGTTGATGTTCATCGTAGAATGTATTTGGATGAATTCCAAATAGCTTCGGCTTCATTTTTTCTCGTAAATGTGTCGTCTTCCATTTGAAATAATGATTTTATTTATAATGATAGTATACTTAAGGTTGTATTTATTTTATTGATAACTGGCTTTTACCGAGACTTGTTCATAGACTTTTGTAATTTTGAAAAATGTAATTTATTATGTTTACTCACAAACCTGTACTGTTTTCAAAAGTCTAAACTTACTACATCAGCAAGAAAAAATGTTGAATACAAAATATTAATTTATCGGGATTCGAATCCGGGCCCTCTTGAAGCAACAGCTTGCGTGCTACCTTTACGCCACGCTGGCTTGAATATGTATTTACGTATGCGATATTTTCACGACATGCCTATTAACTTTGTAGCAATACATCGAGCATTCAATTCATTGAGTACTTAAACGGATATTACACTAAAGTACAATTGTTTGTTTACTAATGGCAATTACACAGATACGTTTTATATTTTATATATTATAACCTACAGATAAGTTTATATATTATACCCTACATCATTCTGTATCGTCTTTTCGTGAATTACCATCCGATGCTTGCTATTAAGGTCAATATACGAACAGTATTTTAGAGGCCCGATTCAAAAAAATAGTGTCAGTCGGCTCCGGGCAATATTTTGAGTTAGTGCCCTTTCAGATCTTATTGATTGTAACTTGTATACAAATTTCACAACTTAAATATTCTCAGAGTTGTCACAATGTCGTCGTGTCGATTAGCTAGTCTGTCGGAAGAATTATGTGTCTGACGTATAATGGTTAAATATTTGTATACGATATATTATTATTTTATTATTATGGGCACAAACTAAAAAGTGCGAAATAAAACAAGTAGGACAGACCACTGAGGGCCTCATCGAACTATATTGACATCAAAGCCAGACCTAAAACGTAAACGGACCACAGTGATAATACGGACAGTGCGTATATCCGAATAGTCGGGACTATCCGAGGACTGTTCGTATTACAATCTTGATTCGACTGTTATTACAAGGACCAGTCAAGTATGCTTTAAAAAGCAGATATACCGTTGTGGGATTTTATGTTTGAAAGTTATGCATTTTTTTTTAACAATATTTAATACAAACAGTAACACATGCAACTTTCAAGTCTGTTTATTTTCACTGAAACCACAGTTTATTGCATTCATTTCAAACGCTTGGTAAGCTGAAAGTAAATAAAGAAACGTGAAAAACAACATAATACGTATTCACAATAAATCGTACAATATGTGTAGTATATCGTAACAATATCACCACATTTATTTTAAATATTTTCATATACGCTACGCGTCACTTGAACCCACGTTTCGACTTCAAAGAATCACAATTAGTAATATACCCTAAGAATATTATGAACAAGCTTGGTTATAAAAAAAAATGTTTGTATAAAGAGAAATATATTGCATGAGAAGGCGAGGTAAAAACATGAGTAATCTAGAAGTATAAATCAGATGATGCGTGAGTCACACCGTAACTTTAAAATACAAACGTTTATACAAATTCTTACTCTTGTGGACACGCATTGTGTTTCTTTGGACAGCATTTTTTGCGTTTGCCAACTGTTCCCGTAAAACACTCGTTGTTCGCACAGCCTTTCAACGTCATATGACACTGCGCTAAATTCAACAAAAGTATTGTATAATGTGACGCGTAATTAAAACATGTCAATCGAAGTATGAAACTTATCAGTACATGATAAGCTCCGCATACTGGATATGCATGCATTCCCCAAGCGCATGTCCTTATATGTAGCGACATTAATATTGCAATGTATTGAAGAAGTGAACAGTCAGCAAGACAGACGGACTATTAAACACATTTTTAGTTACATATGATCAAGAAAATAGAGTGTTATATCTAACAAAATATGGGTCTTCTCCGTAAATGTTATTGGCATGCAAGTACGTACTACTATACTAGGTTTTCGTAAAGCATTATAGCCGTTAAAGTAACATTAATACTAAAAAATCAACGGAAATTTCGTAAAGTATTACGTAAAATAAAGTTACCCAATAAAAAATCAATGTTCCTTATAGCAAAAGCCAAAATTTCAAAACGAGATGTTTTCTGGTAACAAGGATGTTTGTAGATATAAAATGCTCGTTTTTAATTGTAAGGGTACCCAATTAATTCCATTTAAAACCCCTCGACTATATCTATTCACACGACACATGAACACTAACATGGTACCATTTTAGTGGTTATGTGTCGTATGGATAGATATCAGCGCGGGACATTAACATGGAATTAAATGTGTACACGAAAAATTAAAAACGAGCATTTTATATCTACAAACATCCTTGTTACCAGAAAACATCTCGTTTTGAAATTTTGGCTTTTGCTATAAGGAACATTGATTTTTTATTGGGTAACTTTATTTTACGAAATACTTNCATTGGATGGTGACTCAATCATAATATTCGGTGCTCATTTTGTAACATTATACGGCGGAATCTAGAGTGTACGAATCACAATTTAATACGAGGTGATAGTGTATGTAAAATGTCGAAGAAATACAACGGTCCCGTCGAGACACCTTTTTTGAAAGGCAGTGCATAATATTGCCAAATATCACATAACCAAAGTTACCAAGCTTTACTACCATTAGTCATTTTAAAGGACAACTAAGAGCTGTATAGTGTTCATGATTACTAATTCTATATATTTATTTCCTGTTATTTTAGTAAGATTACTTTAGATATGCAGTTTTGGTTTCCTTTTTTGGGTCAAATTATACAGCGATACTGAAATACAAAGTGAGATACGTAAACTTTTCAAAGAAAGCGATAGTTCGGAAAGTGCGATACTACGAATAATCGATACGATCCGATGACTATTCGTATTACAATCGTGATTCGACTGTTATTACAAGGACCTATCTAGTGTGTGTATTATATAACAGATATGCCCTTCTGGCATTTTATGTTTGAACATTATACCTGTTTTCAAATAAAATTTAATACAGACAGTAACGCATACAAGTTTCAAGTCTTTTTTATTTTGACTGAAACAACAGTGTATCTTCATGTCCCGAAACTGTGTTAGCTGAAAGTAAATAAAGAAAAGTGATAGCAACATAACACTTGTTCACGATAAATCATACAATATGATTCATATATCGTAAAAATATCATATACAAGAAAATAATATTTTCGTATGCGCTAACGCGAAAATTTGATACAACTATCAACCCAACGTGAATTGAATAACAAACTTAAAAATATATCCGAAGAATATCAGGAATAAGCTTGCTTATTAAATACGCTTGTACAAGAAGTAATATATTGCGCGACAATTTGAGCTAGAAATTGAGTAATCTACATGTACATCGATAATACAGATCATGAGTTAGTCACACCGTTAGTTTAAATAAGAGCGAATATAAAAATTCTCACTTTTCTCTCTGACACTCCTGGCTAGTAATTGGGCAGCAATGTGTGTGTTTGCTTAACTTTCCACATTTTCCCTTACTACACTCGTTGCGGCCACATCCGAAGACTGCACAACGACACTTAGCTAAAATCAACACAATTATTATATGTTATGACCCGTAATTACAATGTGTCAATCAAAGTATAAAACTACAGGGTATTCGTTATTCTCCAAGTGCGTTTTCTAATATTACCCGACGTTAACTCTGCATTGAATTGAAGAAAGGAACAGACATATCGACAAGTGAACACTTTATTTAGTTACATATGATTCAGAAATATTAATATTACTAATAAATGGTTTTCCGGTATTCTACATAAATGCTTTTTTTACCCAAATTTGTTCGTACCCCAATTTTTTTTCATACCCACATTTTTTTTCGTACCCAAACTTTTTTTCATACCCAATTTTTTTTTCGTACCCAAATTTGTTTTCGTACCAAATTATTTTTTTGCATATTTTTTTCGTACCCAATTTTTTTCGTACCCAATTTTTGTTCCTACCCAAATTTATTTTCCTACCCATTTTTTTTTCCTTTCCAATTTTTTGTTCCTCCCCAAATTTTTTGCGTGCCCAAACATGTTTTCCTACCCATTTTTTTTCTTACCCAATTTTTTTTTCCGTATCCAAATTATTTTTTTGGCATATTTTTTTCGTACCCAAAATTCTCGTACCCAATTTTTGTGTCGTACTCAAAATTTTGTTTTAACATAACTACTTCATTTATTCACCAATTGACTTCAAATTAATGCTGAACATCTCTTATGACAACACGGTCTATCTCTACCACCCATGCCCACATTACCCACCCCGGGGCCCCACCAACATAGGCATTGCCCACCCAAAATTGCCTTTTAATATAACATCTATGCGGCGTGGGGATACGCGTCGGACTCTGCCCGCGCCACTTCTAGTTTATCTTAATTTAAACCACCATAGTTATAATAAAAGCTTGTACCGCATGCTAACCATTATGACAAAAATCCAATTTACGAAATCGAACGACAGGCCAAAGCGATTTTCTTTTATATTCACTGAAATTTGCCAATTTTGCATTGTTTTACAATTACAGATTGTTTGGTGTTAATAAGGACATAACAACAATTATTATGTACACAAAAAATTCATTTACAGAATAACTGTACTTAAACTGCTCATATTTTCTTGGTGAAAGAATAAATAGTTGTACCATGTTCTAATTGTACTATGAAATATAATGATTATTATTACATTTAAGAGGGTCGAGTAGATATATTTATTGTTTAATATGCAATAAAATAGCATTTTCTTTGTCAAATACACACGTCCGTAGCACTTGAACACATGTGCAGATTCACATAAAAGTTCAATGCACAATGTTAACGTTTTACAGGAGGAGGTCTAAAAACTTCCATCGGATATATGTAAACATTACAAAGTTGTTAATTCTATGTGTAAATGAGATAGTTATGTTTATTGTATACCAAGTAAAAATAAAAATAAATATATTTTGAAAATATCTAATGTCAATATGTGCTTGACCAACAAATAATGCCCCTTTAATTATGTATGGGTAGGGTCATCTTTAATCATTTTCCGCTATTGTGAAAGGATTAATTTCAAGTAATGGCATTCTCCGCATCATAATTATTGCCGTATACATGTTTAAAAAAAATATTTAAATAAGGTATGTTAGCTTATTCAGTTAAAATATATAATTGGTCTTATATGTTGCCAATTTTGCATATATTTTCTGAAAAATATTTTTTGAATGACTACTACTTATTTATACTACCAAAATTTAGTATATATTGTCATAGTTCTTCTCTTAAATAAAAATATATTTCAGCAAACCTTTTCTAGAAACATAATTGTTAAATATATTAATAGTGCAAATAATGGAACAGCAGAAACTACAAGTACGAGAGGCGCCCAGATTATATTTGAACAAAATCTGTATACACGTTTAGATAGTACCGCATGAAAAACACGTGCAAATTGCTTTTACTTTATCATGTACAATCATAATCTTGATATTTCAACATTGATATTCGTCATTTATAGCATGGTGCGTCGAAAAAATAGTGATAAAGTGGAAGGGATAGTTGTTGGACTTTTGAAGACTAAACACACATATAGGAGTATTCAAAATGAGTTGATAGCAATGGGATATTCGATTTCCTTGGGCTCCATCAAGAACATTCTTGATAATATTGGACATCAACGCCAAAATATCAATGCTGGCCTTCCTATGTCAAAGTTTAGATATCGTCGAAATGTGGCCACATCGAACGTCATCAGAAAAATCAATCGTATGATCGCCAAAGTTAATCCACCGACCCAACGTGAGATGTCGTCTATGTTAGGCATCATTAANATGATTACTGCATGTATGTTTGTATTTTGGGCCGGAGGCCTTTCAGTACAAATAAACCTATTGTCATTGCCATTGTCATTATGCATAAAGTCTATAGATGCAAATAAAACTGTTACAAAGTATTAAATATTGCAATAAATAAAACTATAAATATTATTTGAGGCTTTTTCTAATCCACGAGATCACATCAGCTGGATCATATTTTTCTTACACAAGGGTGGCATGAAAAAATTGTCAATTACGTTTTTAATGCATTGTAAGAGGTATTCAAGTTTTCAAACACAATGTCTTATTGATATTTGATTGTGATCAGAACAAAACGAAACACACTTGAGAATATGACCATTAGTCTGTTACTGCTTTAAATAGATGGAACGTTCGACAATTGCTTCTCACCGGTTCCAACATGTTAACAAAAATGACTTGATTTACATTAACGGTCAAGTAATGTTTTATATAATTTTAAGAGACTTTACATATGTTTCTTTATTTAACTAAACAAATCGAAAATCGTTCGAGAATGGTACCCTGCAGATATTGAAAGTGATTTATTATTAATCAAGTTGAATGGATCAAATAAAATTAAATGGAAATGCACATTGGTGGATTTTTTTTCTAATCAGAATTGGTAGAAAGTATTCATTGAGGTGAACAATTTGTTTATTCGTCTGTTTAATGACTTGTTTTTAAAGCTAAAATATCTAGTCGAAACTCGATACAAAGAATGGTCATGGGAGATACGGAATCGTTCGAAGTAAAGCTTGTTTTGTATCATCGCATATTTTAAGATTTTGAAGCATTGAGTACGTCATGTTTTAATATTACTACTCAGCTGTCTTGAAGCATGATTGGCATGGTATATTTTTTTAGAAATAACTGTGAATAAATAAAACTACATCATACTTAGTATTTTAGTTGTATATGTATTTATTTTTTATTTAAATAATATATATGTATATGATATAAAAAATCGTGTGTAAATATACAGACAATACACGTTTCTACTATGTTTATATTATATCTTTGTTAACAGCTTATATGCACAAGTACACTTGTTTATTAACACGCTTTTTTGTTGATCACTCCATTAACAATAACTATTTCTGTTAAAAAATGCCGGCTGAAGTCCGGTGAGAAAATGTAAATCGTGTGAAAAGTCGCAGTTGCAACCATATTCGTAACATCGCGGCATATTTTAATTGGTAATTAACAAAGGGACTACATTTATAAAATCGTATTTTTCGTTCTATCGCGATTTGGTTAATCGAAATCTTTGTTTCTGTTAAATTTAAAGTAAAATCGGACGGGACAGGTAACTTTATTCGTAGCATCCCGTCATTCCGTTGTATCGCGTTTCGACTGTAATTGATTTCTGCGTATCTGTTGAAGTAGTGTATATTATTAGAAATTATAATAATGTTATTGTGTTTAAGGAGAAACTTAAAATTGAGACACCTGTCTATGAAATGTCGTACCTTCTGTCTGCTGCACGACACTCCCTGCGAGGATGCATACAACCATGAGGACAACCAATATCCGGGCAGACGTCATTGTTTTGGTTATGATGATAACAAATCCCGAAGTCTGTAAAAAATAAATAAATAATACAACACATAAACTGTGTAGCTTTAAAAAACATATTTGCATTTTCATTTAAATATACAATACATGTTCTTAAAAATCGTTTTAAGACATAATTTTTATCATCCGAAATAATGTATTTAACATTAACTGTTAAATAAAACTCACCTAGTAATGACTGTTACGACAGCGGTAGCAAATTGATGGCGTGTTATGAATATATATAGTTAGGCAACCTGGATAAGTATTTGATTGAATATTCAACACGGCTCAATAACTAATCTGCTTTTTCATTGTCTTTATGGACGCTTATGAAACTCCTTTACATTTGCGCCTCATGTTACAAGCACGTGAATTTGCCACATTGAGGTATTAATTATGTAATTGAATAGAAAGTGATCATGCAATGCACGTTGTTAACATGCTTCATCGCTAGCCAAATGAAGTAATTTAGGTCCATCGTATTACATAATTAATTAATGAAGTTGTTCTCAATAGTGACACACGGCAGCGCCAACATCTGCGATTATCAGTGGAACAAAATTAATAACAGCGTTAACGTAATGTTTTATCGTCATATATTAATTAGAACAGTTGTCAACGGCCTTATGATTCGTCCAATCAGTGCCATTCGGAATACCTTTGGACTATAAGTCAATGGTGTTCAGTTGAAATTAAAACGTGTTACTCCGTTTCAGGTGGTAATTAATACGTTGAGTGTATAGTAATATGATTGGTACCATCTGCGGCCATCCCATCTACAACATGCCAGCGTGTGTCACTCCTGAAAGCATGCAGACGCAGAAGTATGCTATAACTTGCCATGGCTTGAAGTTAGCTATTTAAATAGCAACATTTATATCCGCGCCTTGTCGCACATGGTCACAGAAATTGGCTGTTAGCTATGACCACATGAGTAGATTCTTCAAACAAATCATGGATACCCTCGCTTGGTCGATTATCGCTTCATAAGTTGGCCGTTTGAATGCCATCATTGATTTCCAGGCCCGGTCGTATATTGGCGCAAAAATTGGCTCTTTAAATATCACCTCTGTTCTGAAAGCACGGTTCCTATCACAACAGTACTTAGCTCGCTTGAAATCGTCATTGATCCCCACGTCATGTCGCAATGCGTAGAGAACATTGTTGATATTTTAAGAGCCATGTACTATGGTCATAGGCATACAGGCTTCTACAGCAATTGATATAGTAAAATACTGCGGTAATAGATGACCAGGTTAGGAGATGGGTGGTGATATTTTAAGACCCATTTCGGTGGCCATAGGCGACTTGCGTTTTGCATACGGAAGAAGAAATCAAATATGAGACTGACAGAAAAACTAGGTTACCAGGTCAGATCTTAGAAAAAAATGTGACCACTGTAGTAGCCACATTTATGACTTAATCTTGACGAAACTTGGTCAGAATCTTAATCTTTACAATTTCTAGACCGAGTTCAAATTGGGTCTCATGCTTTCAAAAACTACGTCACCTGATCAAATATTAATAAAAAAAACCTTACTTATATAGAGGCCATATATTTTTATGAAACTTGGTCAAAATGCGCAATTCCTAAGCCAAGTCACTTGTGTCCCAAAACTAGGTCACAAGGTCAATTTTCAACGCTGTGTTCACCTTCAACTCAGGTTAGCGCTTCAGGGCCATCACAGCCCTCTTCGTATGAGTCAGGCTGTTTTTACAAGACATGTTTCTTGCTATCAAATCACGGGAAAAAAGTCAATCGAGGTCTTATTTAAAATATGTGTGATTATTGTAACCTTATACGTTATGTTTTTTGTTAGAAGCTGTATAACCAGTAAAAATATTGTTGTGTTTCCAAGCAGTATCTTGAGACGTAAAAACATGTATTGACAGTTATAGTTTATGCTGTTGAAGGGATACTTTTAGTAATAAAAATGATATTTTTATTTTACAAACCAAACCAAACTTCTATGAACCCAGTTAACATTGATCGTTTCTGCAACAGGATTCCCTTCGTATTCCCTTAATACTGATTACAAACAAAACAACCTTTATACAAGACACATTTTTATTTAGACTCTCTGTTGTTCCATATAAGCTCACGTCAAATACAATCACTGCTTTATAAATATTTTAAATACTTAAATTAATAAAGTGATCTAATCCTATTTGATCAGTCCTAATAATCATGAATTAAACTTTCTAATTATGGACAACAATTGACTATTTAGAGGGGAGGGGATGGCTCAGTTCTCGACTTAGGTAAAAGTTACCTTGAGTGTCTTTTGAACGCGGCCATGAGTTACAACAATCCAAAGCCTTATATACCCCTATATACACCAAGTTTTCGCTGTCATATTATTATTGCAATTTCATAACAGTTTAAAGTAGTTGGATGATTTATAAAATTAGGGGGAGAATTTGAAGTTTTTTTTTTGGCTAAAGCTCCAAAAGAAAGCAGAGTTTATTTAAAAGAAAGTCAAATCAACAGTGTGATTAACCCTATTCGCGGTTATTTATGAATTTGCTGTTATGGAATAGAGATTGATGAGGGCTTACTTTAAAGAAAAAATGTGTAGAACGTAATTAAATATTATAGAGGTAAGAATATTTTGTTTCCAAAATATAATACCATGTTGGATTCAAATTAAGAAATCATTTACATTGCAACGGTCCTAGTAAATCAGTTATTACTTGAATTTGTTCATTGAACAATGCAATATGAAGAATGAATCAAACTTCATCTTATTTTAAAATGATCAGACAATGTATGTGTTGTAGATTTAAACATATTTTCATCATAAAGAACCCTTCAAATTAAGGAATATGCTACCTTTTGTATTGTTTTGTGGGGGCTGGTGTGTTTTATTGCGGTAAAACAACTAATGTAATCATCATTACAAGTTTTGTTATACATTTGTGCATAATGTTCACAATCAAAGTGTGAAGTTTGTTCCAATGTATATACACGGCCGGTAATCACGGGCGCCACCTCTTTTTTGCGATGCATTAGTAAATGAGCCAATGCTACTTCCGAGGTGGCGCTAAGAACAGGATGTTTTGAAATTTCACGGATAATTCTTCAGGGTGAGTAGGTTTTATATGCTTTTTCAACATATTTCTCATTATTTTAAAAATGGGGCAATGTAGTGCGATTCAGCGAACATTTATTCATCAACAAATGTACAGAAATATATAATAACAACCAATTTGGAAACGTAATGACCTTTATAAGGTGAGGCATGGTGAAGTTTTTAAAGAAAATCGATGTATTTTTTCCTGTGTGACGAGCACATTTTCACCCAATTAAATCGCTTTCGACATCAAGCCATTGCTTTGAACATGTATAAGATGTTGCATGCACAAACACATTGGCGTCTTGTCGATCTAATATATAATGTTGCATACTTCCAAAAGAGATGGAGCCAATGCCAAGGAGGTGGCGCTAATGACAGGAGGTGGTTTCAATGCACATTTTCAGCTATTTTAATTTTCGGTACCGACCATACACTTTTTATGTGGTATTCCAGGTTGAGGGTTCGATCTTTTTTCTCAATTCGATCATAATAAAATATAATTGAAAAACAGTAACGTCTACATAATTATGAAGAAACATGTGTTGCAAAGAGATTTTGAAGATTTCTGTAATTGCATATGTTATAAAACTGGAAAGTAACTTGAGTATAATAAAATAAGCTTAACGATTAAAGACCGAGCTATCCTATTTTTTGAGAGATGTAAGTGGGAACAAACGACATATTTTAGCCTAATTAAGATTCGTTGAACTTTGCCTTTTCGCGAATTAGGCATTCGGATTAGGGGACAAAACTCATCGTTTTAAGCAGAAGAAACATCTTTTAATTATTTCGTAAATTATCTTACTGTATAAACACATTTGTTGTAGAAGAAATATTTTGTTGAGAATGTATTTATTGTATTTATTGAGTATTACATATTTTGGGTTTATATCGTACACTATGTTTTATTCAGGTTGCTGACTTCTTAATTGAGTTGGTTACTTATATATTTACAGATTAACATCTTGATCTTGTGTTTTAATTAGAATGCGTTTATGTTCTGTATAGTTTTGGGTTTACGTATTCACGTTGAAAATTTAAAAAAAAAAAACGAAAAAGGAAAATCTATCAAAAGTAAGTCATGTTATGATTCATATATCGTGTATTGGCACCACCTCATGTCATTAGCGCCACCTCCTTGGCATTGGCTCCATCTCTTTTGGAAAAATACAAATTTTTCTATTAAATCTGCAAGAAGCCAATTTGTTTGTGAATGCAGCAAATAGTATATATTGAACGCAAATGTTTCATGTCTTCCACGAATTAATCGGGTGGAAATTTGCTCGTCACAGAGGCAAAAGACATCAATTTGCTTTCCAAAACTCCACCATACCACAACTTATAAAGGTCCTCACGTTTCCAAATGGGTTGTGATTGTATGTTTTTGTACACTTGTGGACGAATTAATCTTCGCTGAATCGCACTACATTGCCCGATTTTTAAAATAATGAGAAATATGTTACACAATCTTATAAAACCTGCTCACCCTGAAGAATTATCCTTGAACATTCAAAACATCCGGTCCTTAGTGCCACCTCGAAAGTAGCACTGGCTTATTTATTAATGCATCGCAAAAAAGAGGTGGCGCCCGTGATTACTGGCCGTGATATAACTCCGAACAATTCCAACGGCATATGAACATTCACACAAATACAAAACACCATAACTGCGTGGTTTGTTTCAAAGCGTTTGTGGTAAAGGACAACGCGTATTCTCATATGGTGAGGGTTCATAAAATGGAGAAATACTCATGCAAAGTGTGCAGGCGTGTTTTCTGGAGTGAGGTTGACCTTGACAACCATTGCCAAAAAGAGCATGCATAAGACATTGCATTCACTTGCAGTTTGAGTTCTTGTTAAAAATGTACATATCGGAATGCAGGACGTTTGCAAATATTTGCCAGGAATTTATTTTAATTTCTACGGCTATTTTCTCCTGTCTGTTATTAAGAGCAGCAGGTTTGGTAATGTAATAAAAGTGTGTTCTGTAATTGATTTATTAAAAACGTGATAATAGTTTTACAGACATTTACATGTACAATTTGAGAATTATTTACAATGTGTATGTTGCTAAAAAGTGTATGCACGATCATTCATATGAAAAAATGCTTATCCCCCATCGAAAGGCGTAGGGATATCGAAATTGTAGACATCATTGCGTCTATCCGTGCATGCCTGCATGCTTCAGCCCGTAATACTTTTCTGTTCAACTTCTCTTAAATTGGTTATTCAATTTTTTGTCAAGATTTTACATAATTATTACCTCGTAGTGCTACTTCGCATATGGTAAATGTTTTGCGTTTAAATTATATTTAGCATACATGAGCACAAAATGCTCGGAGTAAGCTATTTTTATCACCCAATGTCCGGCGTCGTTCGATGGTCGGTGTGTTTCGACACCTTTTAGCCCTTTACCACTATAAAGGTCTCATTTTTCTTCAGATCTGTATGAAACTTGGTCAGAATATTCATCTGGTCAATATTTATGCCGAGTTTGAATCGGGTCACTCGCGTCCCAAAATAGGTCACCAGGCCATTTTTTTTTTTAATATTTGTTTTCACTATAGGCACATTTATGACTCTTAGCTTGATGACATTATTTCAGAATATTTGACAAATCCTAGGCAAAATTTGAATCATGGGCACTTGCTTCCAAAACAAGGTTACCATGTCAGATCGTTGAACAACCTTGTTACCACTATAGAGACCTCATTGATGCAATCTTAAAATAAACTTGGTCAGAATGTTCATGTTTGCAATAAATTGGCTGTATTTGAATCTGTGTCACGAGCAAATCGCAATCTATATGAAACTTTGAGAAAACGTAGGCCAAGTTTGCATCAGGTAACTTGCGTCAACAAACTAGGTCACGAGGTCAAATCTAAAAACTTCTTACAACTCTCTCTAGGGGCAACATCTATTACTCTGAGCTTGATGAAACTTGGCCGGAATGTTTATCGTGATAATATCTAGACCATGTTTGAATCTGGGTCAAGTTAGGTAAAAAAAAACAAAAAAAAAACGACATCACCTGGTCAAGTCTTCACCAAAAGATGCCCCTTAATTCAGGTGAGCGCTTAAACTTCATCATGATCCTTCTATTCTAAGGAGTTGCATTATGAGAAGGTTTTCGGTTGCATTTGTTAAGCAGTTATTGTCCTTTGTTCAAAATTAACTGTGAATGCAATTTATTTACGTTTTCACTCAAGTTAACGGTCTTCAAGCGGCTATACTTCATTTAAAAAAAGGGAGACAAACATAGGTTGTCTTGAACGTATAGTCATTAAGTGAGCCAATACCTTCATCGGCCATAAGATCTGCACTGTAAAACAAATATTCAAACACAACGAAACACGTGGACATAGACGGACCGTTAAGGATTTTCTTTGTTTTTATTCGTGAGTTAGATCAGTACGAAGAAAAAAAGAAAGACAACACAATAGCAACAACAAACATTTATAATTAAAATGAGTTCACAACATGCATATACTAAATGCAAATAGGTCCTTTAAAGAGTACAAGATATTAACGTTGAAACGATGGCACAGATACGTCAATAAAAACGCACTCGTAACGGTTTCATAGTTACATGTACATTTGTTCTTATTTCATTGTAAATCNATCTAGCAAATACACATCGTCCATTCTCTAGAGGCATCACCAGCTATCGAATGTACTGAAGCTATGCTACATAAGTTAGAAAATCGTTATAATTTAACCAATTTTAATCTGTTTGTACTATGAAGATGTCCACTACAATGGACTTCTGCAGTTTTCATTTTGTTTCATTGTTGTGGAAATGGTGCTTCAAATTAAGACGGTGTAGAAACACACACCACGCAAGTATTGCAGATTGAGAGAAAGTGCGGGTCAAATACGTGCGTCACATTTGATCATATCGCGCTTTCATTCGCTAATTTACGACGCAAATTCTGAAATATGGTTAGCTCTGAATCTAATGAAGTCAGCAAAGCTTTTTGGGTTTGATGTACACGTGAATGCTTTCTCCCGTTTTAAACATGCGATTTAATATCTGAAGATGCTAGGTTATGAAGTAAATTTAATTAGGAAGGAAGTTTAATATTGTATTTTTTTTTTTTGGAATTCAAGAGATAATTCTTACATTCTAATTCGTAAAATTTCCTGATTTAAGGTATTGTATCGTAAAATGGATTCGAAAATAAACGAACTGATGCATGCAACATTGGAAAACAGTCTAGACTGTGATAACACATTATTAATACAAACTGTATTTTAAATTGAGTATGCACGATTTTTGTATGTGTTAATTGTAATATACGGATTAAATTTGTTACAATAACACAAAATAGGCAAGACAAATTATACCTTGAAGACGAATTTCATAAAATGCAGCAAAGACAAATTTGCGCTGGTTAAAGCCGATGCCGACACTTTTACTGGTATTTGTAAGGAAACAAAATTGTGTCTTTGTGTCGTATGAACGAATCTGCACTAAAACTAAAATTAGATTCACATCGTACATGCATGATATACATGCTGGCGAATTCGACTGTACAGACATTTTCGATTTCAGATTTAAATATCTGGCTTATTCCGCATTTTTCGACACATGTTCTTCTTAACGTTTATTTTAATTAATATTGAAATATATGTATAATAAGTTTTTTTCACATTTTATATAATTTCATAAATATTTGACAAAATCGTGCATACTCTCTTTAAAGGAAATTTTTGAGTGAAGTTTTCATTTAATATACTTAAATATACCTTACACGATATAATTTAACTATTTGTGACAAAAGCAGTGCCCCAGATAATTTTTTGGGTAATAGGGTTTTCACCCATTGATTTTGAAAAATAGGGTGATTTCAGTTTTTAATAGGGTGAAATAAGTTATTAACATTTATACCTACAAATCATCGCTGCTTTACTTCTGTTGCACAGACTGGGTGCAGTATGCACATTTCAACTTTTTTTCTGTCCCATCAACGTCAATAATTTCTAACCAGGGTTATAACTTTTTTCCACTTTTGACAGTTTTTTTTCAATCTCGGACTTTCCGTCATGTTTTGAATGTCAACTCACTACTTTCAACTGCTGCATACATAGTTTCTAACAACTCGATAACACGAATGAGTGGGCACATATTCGTGCTTGCCTACTTGGTTGGACAAAGTTTGCGATCGACATATATTTAGCGCAACAATCGCTAACGTCTTTCGACCTCGCTTAGACATTTTTATTACTCACCGTTATAGAAACTGAAAGTACAGACGCTTTACAAATACATACACGTCATAAATATTTTGGTCAGACGCTTAATTTGCTATGAACTTAAGTCTGCACAGCATTTAAATAACTTCCAATGTTTTGTTCCTCCGTCATCCGGGCGCTTGCTAACTTTTGAATGAATAAACTCTTCGCCGTCGTATTATAATTATTCCAATGAGAAATAACCGAAATTGAGCAAAGCATTTTCGATCGAGACTTGTAGCGTACGCATCAAAAATTTAAAGAATTAGCGTAAAAGTCAAATTGATTGTGTTTTCAATACGCATTATATTGAATTTCTTTGCGTTTTTAAATATTTTAATAGGGTGAAAAACGCCGATACGCAGCTTATCTGGGGCACTGCAAAAGTATATTAACCCTGACGTGTTCACTAGTTTGTTAGTATTAGTTAAGGGACATGATAGAACGAAACATCAATTTATAAACCTAGCCTATGCGGAAAATGGCATGTCATTAACATTGTTTGATCTTATGTTACCGTGGCATTGACGTGTTTTGCAAGAAACATGTTTCATAATGCGTCTGCTATTAAGTGCAAGATGCATTTATTCCTAAAATTGATATCAGGCGTATGCAGGCAATACAGTACTGAAACGAGATATTAAGAATATGCTTGATGAAATATTTTTGTTATGATTCTGGCAATGTTATTGTGGCCAAAGTGTGCTGCAACACATAATGAGTTATTTACTAGCCAAAGTCTACACATACATCGTATCTAGCAACAGTTCTTGATTATTGTTTTGTATTTTTCAGTTGAATTTATAGTTAATTCTTTGTTGGACAGGTGTTTATTAAAACAATCATTTCTGTTGAAATGCTGCTTCATTTGGCAAATTGATGCACGCCTAGATTTCTATATTTTGGATAGTCTTATTTGAAATCTTTACTTCATATATGAATGGATGAAAACAGGAAAGTATCAAATGCTTTAAATTCAACTTGCCTTTAGATCGTCTGGTTTTCAATCCACGCTATCATGTATCCAGATCACAACGGCGGTGTGATGTTATCATGTTGACAACATCGCCACTCTCGAAAGACACATTCCCCTCAGTACATTGGTCATTGTAATGCGAAACACTAGTTATACCATCGCACATTTAGTTTGAGTTGGGATATATTGTAGTCACTCTGTTGGTCGGTTTATCGGTCGGTCGGTCGATCAGATTGCATACAATGTAACAAGTTTGTGAAGCGAACTACTTCCATTTTTCTCAAGAGATTAAATTGAAACTGCAAATTTGTAATCAACATGAAGTGAAAATAGGCGAGACATTTGTATCTCCAGTTAACCACACATTCCTGCGTTATTTGGCCTTTAATATGGCTGAAAAGGCGGTGCGGGGGTAACACGCTACCGGTAGGTTGTGGTAAAACTCTAGTTTATGTATTGAGATAACTATCGTCAGATGTTGGCGTGATAACAGGCCCAGGCAACGGATACGCATGGGAGCTCGGTGTAATCGATCCATTTGTCACACCAGCGCTGCCAAATGGGAAACTTCGCAAGCCTAATACGTGGTGTTCACGATTACATCTTGTTCACGCTCCGTATAAAAACACAGTTAATTGCTACATATACATTTCCATATGAGTACAACCTCTATATATTGAATATCACCAAAATATATAAATCGATGGCAGCTGATGGATAATATTGTTACGTATTCCGTTAAGTGGATGGCATACAGATGGTGTTGGTATGCCACTTGTCTGGACGACAAAGAGGTTCAAGATGCATGACTTTGAAACATTATTCGTTAATACCGTTACCTTTACATCCATGATAAACCATATAATCAACTACAACCCGTAAAATGGGTTTCAATCCTGGATTGCTTTAGTGTCATCTCACCAAAGAACTGTTCAATGTGCAGATTGATGCCAACAAATGCATATATATATTACTGTGCATACAAGTATTTTAATGTATTGAAACATCAACAAATACTGCAAGACTGAATATACCGCGTCTCATCGTTCCGTTACTTATAGTTGCATTCTTATCCGTCACAGGCTGAGCATAAATTATTATATAATGTTATTATTTAGGAAAATTACTAAGTTATTATAATGTTTCAACTGACCACGGTGCTTATCGATTGAAATCAAATATGCCAATACAACCTTTGTGTGTTGTTGATTCGTGTAAAATATTGACAACACGATCACATTCAAGGAAGTGTGTCATTACCTACTTAGAAACCGGAAATTTAAAATTAATTGAAACTGTATTCTTGTAAATTGCAGGCATGCGTCCAATTGTTTGCTCCAAAACGGAAGTGGAAATAGGGAGTAAAGTGTACGCAACAACCGGAAATGCGTTATCACTGAGATTTTACAGAAATCGAGGATTCGGGATCGATGTGTATTTCAAAATTGTTTTCACATCATTTCGACAAGGTAAGTATTTTAAAACGAAACAAGTCCATGTAACCGTCACTAAATATAATTATCACCAATAGCTCATGTCCGTTTAAGATAATGCATTACAAGTTCTATGTAAGATTTGCTGTACTATACTTCATCCTTGAAAAGTCAACGGATTCATTAAAGAGTTAAACTTACAACAGCATTTCACAGCTTTGTTTTGTCAACCAGGCTTTGGTCTAAAATTTAGTAAGATGAAATAAAATAGCACCACTTAAGGTACAAAACTAATTATATTGTTGTATTACAGATAGAGCAAACTTCTTAGGACACAAATATAAGTTTCGTATTCATTGCGTGTTTTAGTAGTTGTCTTTACATGCTTTAATAAGTGTTCGAGTCGCTTTAACATATTTTAAGATTGTGTTTAAGATTCTATTGACATATGGTCCCTGATTCACTTAATCAAAGCATCAAATGTCTGCCAATGCGGGTTTAAAGGTGACTGAAACCCGTAAATCTCGCACTATTACTCCCGTTCTACTGTCCCGGTAAGTAATGAGTTGACAAGCCGAGGTCTTATCCGTGTTGACAAAGGTCTGATTATTCACGAGATTCCATTAGTTTACGGATCTCCCAGGAAATATTGGAGCGATTGAACACATAGATACGAGCGAAAACATCTTGTTGCGAAGTTTATTTTTCATAGCATTTACAAAGTAATTGTCGGCAAATAGAATTGTTTTAGTATTTAGTGCTCAACAGTAAATAAAGCAATCTCTAATGGGCTCTGTTTTTATGGTATGTGTGTGTTTTGTTATAATTCTGAGTAGTCGCCATTTAAAATGAATCTTCCAATTTTGCGTATTTACTTAAATAATTGTTTTATATTTAAATGCATTTAAAAGCGGGATTCGTATATAATTATTGAATAATTAAGTAAGACACAAACTTGAAACTTGAAAACTAGGTCCTCGTTTTTTCGCGTCGTTATATGTACGCGTTATCGTAATTAAAAAAAAAATAAGTATAAAGTTAACAAATCGTTTTACACTTTCCACAAGTTCACATATATGATGTCCAGTACTAACTTAAGACAATTAAGAAATATTTTTAAATTTATTTACAATGCTATGTTAAAAAGAAATGATTACCTTTCTAGAAAGCTACTTTGTTGCTTTTTGATTAAACTAACGATGTAAACCGAGTTATTTAGTTATCCGTTATGTATTTCTCAATTTAATTATCTATTTATGTGATATGTTTTATGTTTGTATTTTATTTGTGTGATTGTCTGTTTGTATATTTGTTTATTATGTGGCAAAAGCATGTATTTGCTGATTCTGCCAATACACTGAAACTAAACCTTAAATTATGTTTACAGATTTCACTGAGAAATGTGTATTTTGTCAATAATATGGGGCTTTAACATACTAGAACAAAGAACGTTGAGTGAAAGACATAAGTAAACACACAGTGCACAAATGTAATTTATCATTCATGCACTTAGGATCACGAATATTGTGGAAGGTTCTTTCCAATGTACTCATGATCCAAACTGTTTTGTGTTTTTAAACAGGATCATATTTATTCACGGTCCTTTGTCATGTATAAATATTCCCGTCCTATAAAACATTGGTAATTCGAACGACATCGCGTAGGATGCCATACTGCTCTTTTCGTGAGATGTTCTGAAAGGGGTCACTGTGTTTATCTGTCAGTGACTTCGTAATCGACCAAAAATGAAATATTCAGTTGGCACATTGGTGCATGCAAATCTCTCCCCTTCCGAGAATAGTACATGTCGTTGATTGAACCCTTACACTAAAACATGTATCATGTCATCTCACGTACAATACTACAGAACTGACCGAAGTTATGCCAAAGGTCAATTAGGAAGACATTTAATGGTACAACTAATTATATAAATAAATAAACAAGTAATACTTTATGAAAACAATATAACTTATAATAATTATAATGGTAATGTTTTTTTAATTATTATAATTATTATTATTATTATTATTATTATTATTATTATTATTATTATTAGTAGTAGTAGTAGTAGTAGTAGTAGTAGTAGTAGTAGTAGTAGTAGTAGTATTAGCATTATTATTTAAATTAAACTGGCTTTCAAAAAGTATGCTAATAAAAGTTAAAAAAGCAAGCAACTCTGAGTGATGTATATTGTATTCAGTTTTACATCCATAAATTGTCTCCCGGAAATGACACATTGGTCGGGGATTGCTGACTTTTCAGGAGAGACTGCGTGATATTTATTGTTGATTAAATGTCCTTGTTACAGAGCCGGCATCTGAATTATATCATCAATTACGCGCTAAATATTCTATGGAAAGCTCGAAGAGGTACCAATTCCACTGATTTAATATTCATGAAATATCACAGAACAGAATAATATCAAAATAAGCTTAATACTAAATGTTGCTCACGATTTGTTGAAAAAAATCGCACATTTGTCGTCTCTGATTAGCATGTGCGGCTAGCACAGTCTAATCTGGAAATGCTATTAAGTCCAACATTTTCGACAGAAGTTACAAATATCAAAACAAATGGTTTAGAACATAACACGCACCTTACTTTCGAAATCACTTCACTTTGTAACCAAAAATGCTCACAATGGAGAAATAATAACGTCATTGAATCTCCCTTTTTGCCAAATATTATTTCTGTACATTTAAATGCAAAAATGCAATTATTTTAACAATAAATGGCCTACTAAAACCATACTGTAGCTAAAAACATATCGTATACACACCATTTTCTCGAAATATATAACTGTATTTGAACAATGCAAATTCCCTCTGTTCAAGCACTTATTGATCGTGTAACCATGTTATATATGCTATGAGATCTTTATGATAAAATTATAAAATAAAAAAACGTTTATTTTGAAACACCGCTCTCATGGGACTCGAACTCGCGCCTACATAAAGCCAACTTCAATGAGAATTGTACTACCCTAAGCCCCGTTATCGATAGTGCACTAGCTGTTCCTTTGAAAATTTCAATCATAACGATTATACTACCACTACTGGGTTTTGTACGTTATATGTATTTAGTCAGTAAAAGTAGTAAAATCTTACTGCAGCTACTGATTTTATACATTAAATGTACAAATCAGTAGGAGTAGTAAAATCGTTATCAATTTATTCATAACGATTTTGCTACAATTTCTACTATTTTCCCGTGCCCGCTTAATGTGTTGACGAGTAAAACTTTTTTTAAATAAATAATTTAATGAGCGTTTATATAAACTAAACTTCTTTTTTTATATATATATAATAACATATAAGTCGTCGTGATTTCCATTAAATTCTTATCACACGCTTAATTAGACATGGGGTAAGGGTAAACAAATGCATCAACTGACACGCCAGTCTCTTCTCTTAAACTTAAGCCTGCATTATCTTTTGAGCTTGCCTTATCTTCTTAGCCTCAATTTTCTTCTGATCACGTATTATCTTCTGGACCTACATTACCATTGACACTGCATTATCTTCTTAGCCTACATTAGCCATTGAGCCGACATCATCTTCTGTGCCAATATTATCCTTTGAGCCGACATTATCTTCATAGCTTACATTATCTTCTTAGCCTAAATGATCTTCTTAACCTACATTATATTCATAGCTTGCATTATCTTCTTAACCTACATTATCTTCATAGCCTACATTATCTTCATAGCTTACATTATCTTCTTAACATACATTATCTTCATAGCTTACATTATCTTCAGAGCTTACATTATCTTCATAGCCTACATTTATTTTGTTTAAGGTTTCAACACATTTTATTTCGATATTTCAAACAAATACATATACAATTATGAACAATAATACAATCATGTAATGCAATCAGAAATGAACAAAATAACATATGCAATCATGTTATATGCAATAATTAGATAAGCTATCTAAATTCTTAACTATCTAATGCATGTAAATTTTGTTGAAAAAAACATTTAAAGAATAAAGAAGAAAAAAAGCGACATTTTCCAGTAAGTATAGATCAACATGGATGTATAAATAGTACTTTCAGATGAAAAAGGCATAGGTATAAACATAACTAGGTGCTTATAAGTATATTTATACATTTTTCAGTGAGTAAAGACAAACAATGATGTAGAAGATGTAATAACAGACGAAAAGGCATAGCGAAACAATAATAGGTGTTTATAATTTTATTTTATGACACATAGGTCCTACAGTTAATTAAATTTAAGTAATGGTATGCTATTAAATGCATTTATAAATATTAGTTTTTAAACAAACTACAACAATAAGCAACTTTAAATTCTAAGTTTGTGAGACAATAACATTAAAAAGTTCCCATTCAAAAACAAAATATTCTCAATTATTTTTTGAAATTGATATTTTTTTCAAGTTATCATACTCGTACTTAATGTACTTTTTGGCTCCAGCTATGCTAGGAATGCATTTATTAATTTAACATGTGTATAAGTATAGCTTTATAAACAAAATAACATTATTTATGGCACTAGCAGACTTGGTCAAATATCCAAGGAGAAAAATTGTCCTATTAATGAGCCAAAAATATATTCATAGCTTACATTATCTTTATAGCCTACATTATCTTCAAAGCCTACATTATCTTCATAGCCTACATTATCTTCTTAGCCAAAATTCTCTTCTTAACCTACATTATCTTCATAGCCAACATTATCTTCATAGTCTTCATTATCTTCAAAGCCTTCATTATCTTCATAGCCTACATTATCTTCTGAGCCTACATTCTCTTCTTGGCCTTCATTTTCTTCTTAACCTACATTATCTTCATAGCCTACATTATCTTTAGAGCCTACATTATTTTCTTAACCTACATTATCTTTTTAGCCAAGATTATCTTATAAGCTTGCATTATCTTCTTAGCCTATATTATCTTTTTAGCCAAGATTATCTTCTGAGCTTACATTATCTTCTTAGCCTATATTATCTTCTGTGCCAGCATTATCATGGTTGTGACCGTGAGGAATATTCCGTATTGCAGTGGTTTAATCAGACTTCGTCTAGCAAAACGTCGGGCAAAATGGAAGACGGGCACTTCGTCTGTCCTCCAAGCATATGATTTATAGCAGCTTTGATGTATTCACTAATGAATTTAAGTAAATAAAGTCATAAATTACGAGCGAATATATTGAATTACCCTTGTCCGCTTATTTGGTTTCCTGTTATCACAGATGTGCGCCGAGGGAATACTGATATTGCCTTCTCTATGATGGCTGATTTTAGACCAGTACCAGAGGGGTTTGTTAAACGCCTTGATTACCGAGTCGAGAAGATTGGATACACTTGGGAATGGATATAAACATGACAATGTAATAATAACCGTATTTCGTGTAATAACTATGTTACATAAGTTGATGTTGATTCTGTAACGAGATGCATATATTTCGTATCAATTCCCAGTACAACGTCAAGTTGGCTCATAACGTTCGATTGAAACGAAATTTAATGACTATGAGTATTGCCATAGAAACCGTCATCTTCATAATTGCAAATATGTCTATAAATAGCGTCATCGTTGTCCAATTAATGTCACGAGAAAAAAATGCATGTTTAATGACTCGTTACCGACAAATTAGTTTTGTGTTTGTATATGTTTGTAAATCTACACAGAATGATGGCATCGATTCAATTCCACGACTGACGAAACTAATTGGAAACAAATTTGTTCTTAGTCGTATGTCCATCCGTTCTTGCATATCGGACATAGATGATAAAAATGCGATTTTGTTTTTAACGATTGGTATTTGTCAAATGGTTTTTCATCTTCATTTTCTATTGATGATCAATAAAATAAAATGCAAATGTTAAACACACGTTATTACATATCGCCTAATAAGAGATATAAACTCCTATTACTGCATGTGTATCTTCTCGTAATTAAGACATAGCATCTAATAAGGATTTGCGTCCCTTCATTATGAATGGAAACTCAAAAAAAAAGTTAAAACAATTCAGAAAATACTCGCTGCCGTTTTGTCTATTTCAGTGATATAGTTATCTTAAATCTGAAGAAAATGTTCATTTCCAGGTTCGTGCAGGACGTCCGAACGGAAGTGCAACAACGAGCGCTGCATCGCGCACGAGATCGTGTGTAACGGGCACAACCCGTGCGGGGACCATTCGGACTGCCCGACGGGGCTCGAGCACCTGTCCAGCTGGGAGATGAGCGGCATCGTGATCCTGGGGCTGCTCTGCGGCGGCATCGTCATCATCATGGCAACCGTGTGCCTGCAGCGCGCCGGAAGTAAACGATACGAAATGGTGCGTAGACTATTTAAGACATCATTTTCTTTTTTAACCGTCGTTTATTGGTCAATACATAATGATTTAAAGTTCTGTTGAGAAGAGATTTAAACCAGGCTTTAGCCCGAGTTGTTAAATTATCATGCATTAGAAAGAGAAATAGTTGGTTAATTGACCGATTAATAACGATTATACGAAACTTGATTAGATTGTTTTCATGATTTGGAAAATGTTTGTGCAATTTAAATAAGAAATTTATAGTATACAATAATATCTTCCTGTTTGTGACTTCTTTTTGCGTTGTAAATGCGTAGTTAAACAACTTTTTTTTTAGAATATTGGAATAGTGTCGAGTATTATGTTGTATAGGAATAGAAGGAAAATTATATAAGATATGAGACAATTTGTAATTTCGTACATTGTTTTAATATTGAAACCGATTGCTTGTTCTAGTTATCGAGTCCAATATAGGTCATCTAAGATGCGTGTAACACACGACATTTCTAGCATGCAACAAGTTGAATTTTTAAAACACCAAGCTTTAAGTGTGATTTCGTACTAAAAACACTTAAACGAACGAAAACGTATATAATATGTTACACGGGTTAAAATTCAATTCAATGTTAACAATAAGATAATTGTTAAGAATGGTTTTATACGATAACTCATGAGTATTACGGTAATTAGTGGGACGATTGTGAGCGTAGATGCTATCTCGACATCATGTGAGCTATTGATAATCCAAACAATGCTTCGGTGAAAGAACATAACGAAGAGAAAAATAAATGCTTTAATAAGTCACGCTTTCAAAGAAAACAATTAACATGACTTGATCACTATACTACGCGCATTGCTGGTTGGTATCGATCCTACGTCTTTCCGGTCGCATTCGTCTGCTGGCAAATTGCAGGCGCGCGACTCCGGATGTATTCAAATGTCTCGGCGTTCAAGCAACTGTTGTCAGGAAATCCGGGTCATTCTTTTCAAATTATGGCTAATGAAACGGTTTACCACGAGCAGGTTGCATTTGAAAATCAAATGGTGTCTCCTGCAAAATGTGACTGTCAATATCGATTATGTCGCATGATAAAACATATAAAATAAGTTGTGTTCAGTGTCGTTTATTTAGGGACAATTCAAGCAATGCTTTTAAAAAGGCTTCATGATTGATGAATATTATTTAAGATTTGTTCTGTTTTTTTTCTTATATTCCTTTACAAAAAATGTAACAAAACTTTGACTGTATGAGTCTTGTTCTGGGAAAACCTGGATAATTGCATTTGCGTAAAGCGTCGTCTCAGATTAGCCTGTGTAGTTCGCACAAGCTAATCATGGACGCCACTTTCCGCTTAAACTAGATTTGTGATAAGAAGAGACTTTCTTTAAACGAACAATTCCATAAGAGCGGGAAATGTCATCCCTGATAAGCCTGTGTGGACTTTACGCACATGCAATTAGCCAAGTGTTTTCAGAACGAGGCTAAGATGTGCTTTCTCTGGTGCACTATCGTCATACATCAAAGAGCTCAAATGGTCGACAGGAATGAAATTCACGGTTTTAAAGTCAAGTCGAAGTACCTGTAATGTCGACTCGAACATGGATCTTTTGTTATCTCTCGTTCTTTTGCAAATAATATAATCATTAAATCAATTCACTAATAATAAATCACATGTGAGTCAGTTTCATTTCATTAAACATCGGATTGGCACGCTTTACCAAAGAAGATCTCCATATTAGCAAAACGTTAGTTATATTCTAGTAGCAATTTTAGACTAACGTGTATGCATAGTAAATTCTACAAAACAAATGGTGAGTGTAATGGAGATTTGAGATTTGAAAATTTGAAATGCAACACATTCGTTTTGTATACAGTAGTAAATAGACGAAATGTGCTGTCGTAGTCTTAAACAAATTGTGGTGACCTTATCTTATTGCAAAAACATAAATAGGTGGTTTTGTTCGATTTTGGATACGTTATATATGTCAGTAGGCGTTACATGTTTCATTAAAGGCATGTTATTTGTCATACAATTTCATTATGTGTTTATTAAATTATTTTTAAGATTCTACAACGCCGTTTGTTTCGAATGTCATTTGCAGTTTCATACATTGCACTTTATGTTTAGCTTCTACATGATTCATACTATGTTTTGCAGGACGACATCATAATACCGACGAACGGCGATTTACGTCACGATCGTTCGCACGTGGAGCTGAACGCGGTACAAGTGCCTTTAAGGCGCTCTCCCGACCCCGACGGCGACGTCGGCAGATCGAGGCTCAAGGAGATGCAGGGGAATCAAGACATCAACCGTGGCATTCCCAGCGTTTTCGTGCCGCAGTTTGAAGATCATGTTTATTCAAATGGCGACAGGGAACAATTATTGCAGCACAAACATACGCGAGACTCTGATCCCCAGGAAACACTGGACACTAAACGTGACCCGTTCCTTTCCGTGAGGTCTGAAAATCCTACCCTTAAAGACTTATTCCAATCGGATGGTGATCTGACATGTTCCTCCAGCTACGGACAACATTTACCTGAACGCTTTCCTGCAAAAAAGGCTCGTTCGTCTACTTTTTGGAGGCCTAATTCAGAAAATTCAAACCGACGTTTAGAAACGTCTGACAATTTTGCGGACTTCCACAGCAACCCGCGGCTCTCAGAGCACTCACTAGTTATGTCCGACAGCGACAGCGGAAATGACGAGGAGCGGGCCGATAGAGCGCGACCGCAACGTACAGTGCGTAAGCAAGAGGCATTACGTCATCATGAGGCATTACGTCACCAAGAGGCGCTACGTCATCAAGAGGCATTACGTCAACAAGAGAGCGCTTTTCAGTCCTCGACTGGCAGTGAAAGTTTTAAAAGACAGATCATGGCCAAACATGCGGGGGTTATATCGCCAACTCCTCTACGTTATGGGACTTTAAAGATCATGACAAGTGCTTTAAAAAGGGATACTAACGATGTTACGACTACGATTGCAACTTGCTAGCCTATAAATAATGTAGAACCAACGTGATTTGTATAATTAATCAATTTCAAATACGTCCACATGTATTTAATTCTGTGTTAATAAATAACAAATGTTAATCCAGCAACTTTTCGTGTAATGGATAAAAAAGAAATGAATTTTAAGTGTGTGTGTGTGTGTGCGCGCG